>JAPFQT010000523.1:0-81000 GCA_027627225.1 Congeria kusceri
TAGAAACTGTAATCATTTACAAAGAACCCTGAGTTTGACGCCAACCACAAACAGTTTGCAGATGAATGTGAAACATCGTATCATAAGCCATCAAGCAAAAATCATCCCGACCGAAAGTTTTCCTACGAAACAGGCAACAGAGGACTGCAAAGGCTAATCAATGGTCATCCGTTGAACCGAGGTGCCACCATCACCCACGAGTACCCGAAGTATGGTGACTTCGAATTGACATCTTTTCTAGATACTGTTTAATTCAATAATTTCCAACAAAAAAATGCCTGTCAGTTTCAAGCATGGCCTTACAGTGACATAACGCAAAGAAAATATGGAAACACTTAACAGACTCTTCTTACAGCTACAGAGCCATATCGCTTCCACCAGTGGTATCAAAATTGTTTGAAAAGCTGTTAAGTCACCACATCGAGAATACACCAACTCTGTCAAAGTTAAACAACCTGCAGTATGGATTCTCGTGCATGCGTCAAGTATCCTGTGATTTCTGCTGCAAACGTGGAAGCAGTCTGCACATATCATGATGCGCAGTCTGCACTCGATAAAGTATGGACAAATGGGCTCATGTACAAATTGAATCACATCGGAATTAACAGTAAAATGCTGAGAATTATATCAGACTCATATCAATCATAGATGGTGTCATCTCACGTGGAGGCTTGTCAGAGCCCATCCCAATCCAGCAGTCTACCAGACATCTCAAGGAAAATACCACTACGACAGAGACAGCACCAAACAGCCAATTGGAGGTATGCTCATGTCCCTGTCACGCAGAGTCCAGAAGATACGGTAAAAAACTTAACTTTTCTGCAAAGCTATTTACCATAGCTCGGACACATTGACCTGACACTCGTGAACTCTATTAGCATTTATTACGCGCTTGAATTATTACCTATATTTTTACTCGGATTTGTTCCTACATGTGTTTCATGCGTTTAATGATACCATAACTGTATTTTCAATGGAATACTCTTACATCAATTTAACGCGATTCCAATACAGAAGCTAAGTATTCAGCGTAACGGATTGAACGGATTGGTAATATATTCGTGCATAAAGGTCAGTGTCAGGTTAATGTGCCCAAGCTATACCACCATTCTTCCCAAAGCTCAGTTCGGATGCAAGCTATGAAACACTCTTCATTGCAGCAATTAGAAAGCCCATCACTTCTGCCTGAAACATGCTCAAGATCTGCCCCACCTTTCTGGCTTGGACACAGTTACCTCTCTGATGGGAATGTCGTCTCTTGAAGCACACATCGACCTCCAAAAAGTCATTTTTGTCGGCAAGCTATGTCGATTTCCTCTGAATGAGCTGCACCACATCCTGTTCACCTTCCGACTGTTTCAATCCGAGCTGTGCAAACGCAGGAACCTGGGCTTCATATCAGATATCATGAGAATAATCAACACATAGCAGCTATAACATTACATGACACGCTTCAAAAATGAAAGGAGCCTTTCCAACAAATGCAACATGGAAGTCAATCTGTAAGCAAGCAAAACAGACATATTAGGAAAGACAGTGGTGCACAGGACTAGATTGAGACAGAGATTTTGTTTTCTTCAAAAAGCCTCACTGCAGCCTCCATATGGAAGGTAGCACGGATCTGCCCACACAGCCTCAAACTCTGGAAGTTCCTGACCTGCTTGTGTTGCAAGAGACTGACTGGATCAGCCCAAACTGGCACACATTCAATCCCACTGTTCGCCATCCGATGAGATATCCTAGCTGCCCATATTCTTCGACAATCTCTGTTTACTAAGGTTACCAGCTGGCGAACATCTACGACAAACTCCACACGCAGAACTGATGTCATATCTCCTCGTTATGGTTAACGCTACATCGTCTCAGTAGAACATAACCAACATTTTTAATCATGTGTAAGGAATCATAATAGCTGAGAATTTTTGCAGTGATTTGACAGCTTTAAAGATGGACCTTTGCTTATATATTAGTGTTGTTAATTTCCGCGTTTTCATTGTGATCGTGAATATAGTGAAAACTTTACGACTAAAATATTAACCGGTATTAGCTATATGATTCATATTAATATATTACATTCATTGTATATTGCCTTTTCTCATGTTCATGCATGTTTGTACATTTCTTTTCCTATGAATTTTCTGTTCTGTATAAATTATGTATGTTTATCTTATATAAATTAAATTTAATCATTTACGTAATGTGCATTGTTGACGTCATTATGTGATTATTGTTCTATTGTTATTTTTAGCTCGCCTAAGCACAACGTGCTCATGGTGGGCTTATGTGATTGCCTTTTGTTTGTCATGCGTCGTCCGTTGTGCGTCGTCAACATTTACCTAGAGGCCACATTTATTGGCCAATCTTCATGAAACTTGCCCAGAACATTTGTCCCAATGATATCGTAGCCATGGTTGAGACTGGGTCATGTGGGGTCAGAAACTAGGTCACTAGGTCAAATTGAAGAAAAAGTTTGTGAACACATATTTTTTGCCCAATCAACATGAAACTTGCTCAGAACATTTGTTCTAATGATATCTTGGCCGAGTTCGAAAATGGCTCCGGTCCTTTGAAAAACAGGCTGCCAGGGGGTGGGGCAGTTTTCCTTATATAGCTTTAGAAAAAGCTTGTGAACAGTCTAGAAGTGAAATTTTTTAACCAATCTTCACGAAACTTGCTCAGAATATTTGTTCTTATGATATCTCGGCCGAGTTGGAAAATGGTTCCGTTCCATTGAAAAACATGGCTGCCAGGGGGCGGGGCAGTTTTCCTTAAATGGCTATAGAAAAAGCTTGTGAACGCTCCAAAAGTCACATTTTTTGCCCAATCAACATGAAACTTGCTCAGAACATTTGTTCTTATGATATATCGGCCGAGTTCGAAAATAGTTCCACTCCGTTGAAAAACATGGCTGCCATACGGCGGGGCAGTTTTCCTTATATGGCTCTATTGAAAACTTTAAAAAGTTTGTGAACACTCTAGAGGCCACATTTATTGCCCAATCTTCATGAAACTTGCCCAGAACATTTGTCCCAATAATATCTCGAATGAGTTCCAACCTGGGTCATGTGGGGTCAAAAACTAGGTCACTAGGTGAAATTGAACAAAAAGCTTGTGAACACATCTAGAAGTCACATTTTTAGCCCAATGAACATGAAACTTGCTCAGAACATTTGTTCTTATGATATCTAGGCCAAATTTGAAAATGGTTCCGTTCTGTTGAAAAACATGGCCGACAGATGGCGGAGCAGTTTTCTTTATTTGGCTACAGAAAAATCTTGTGAACACTCTAAAAGTCACATTTTGTGCCCAATCAACATGAAACTTGCTCAGAACATTTGTTCTTGTGATATCTCAGGCGAGTTCGAAAATGGTTCCTCTCTGTTTAAAAAACATGGCTGCCACGGGGCGGGGCAGTTTTCCTTATATAGCTAGCTATATTGAAAATTAACAAGTTGTGAACACTCTAAGGGCCACATTTATTGCCCAATCTTCTTGAAACTTGCCCAGAACATTTGTCCCAATGATATCTCGAACGAGTTCGAAACTGGGTTATATGGGGTCAAAAACTAGGTAATTAGGTCAAATTGAAGAAAAAGCTTGTGAACACTAGAAGTCACATTTTTAGCCCAATGAACATGAAAGTTGCTCAGAACATTTGTTCTTATGATATCTAGGCCGAATTCGAAAATAGTTTCGCTCCGTTGAAAAACATTTCTGCCAGGGGGCGGGGCAGTTTTCCTTAAATGGCTATTGAAAAAGATTGTGAACGCTCCAAAAGTCTCATTTTTTGCCCAATCAACATAAAACTTGCTCAGAACATTTTTTCTTATGATATCTCAGCCGAGTTCAAAAACAGTTCCACTCCGTTGAAAAACATGGCTGCCACGGGGCGGGGCAGTTTTCCTTATATGGCTCTATTCTAAACTTTAAAAAGTTTGTGAAAACTCTAGAGGCCACATTTATTGCCCAATCTTCATGAAACTTGCCCAGAACATTTGTCCCAATGATATCTTGAATGAGTTCGAAACTGGGTCATGTGGGGTCAAAAACTAGGTCACTAGGTCAAATTGAAGAAAAAGCTTGTGAACACTCTAGAAGTCACATTTTTAGCCCAATGAACATGAAACTTGCTCAGAACATTTGTTCTTATGATATCTAGGCCAAATTCGAAAATGGTTCCGCTCCGTTGAAAAACATGGCCGCCAGAGGGCGAGGCAGTTTCCTTGTATGGCTATAGAAAAAGCTTGTGAACGCTCTAGAACATTTTTTGCCCAGTCAACATGAACCTTGCTCAGAACATTTGTTCTTATGATATCTCGGCTGAATTCGAGAATGGTTTTGCTACGTTGTGAAAAATAAACGGCTGCCAGGGAATGGGGCAGTTTTCTTTATATGGCTATATTGAAAACTTTAAAAAGCTTGTGGACACTCTAGAGGCCACATTTATTGCCCAATCTTCACGAAACCTGCCCAGAACATTAGTTCTAATAATATCTCGAACGAGTTTGAAACTTGGTCATGTGGGGTCAAAAACTAGATCACTAGGTCATATTAAATAAAAAGCTTGTGAACACCCTAGAAGTCATATTTTTACCCCAATCTTCTTAAAACTTACTCAGAACATTTGTTTGAATAATATCTCAAACAAGTTTGAAACTGGGTCACCTAGGATCAAAAACAAGGACTCCAGGATTATATCTCAGATAAGTTTGAAACTGGGTCAGGTGGGGTTAAAAACTAGGTCCCCAGGCCCAATTGAAGAAAAAAGTTTGTGAACACTCTGGAGACCACAATAGCCCAATCATCATGGAACTTACTTAGAACATTTGTCCCAATGATATCTCAGATGGGTTCAAAACTGGGTCACGTTTGGTCGAAGTCAAACTAGAAGTCAATTGTTTGCCCAATCTTCTTGAAACTTGCTCATAACATGTATTTGAATGTTATCTCGGATGAGTTCGAAACTGGGTCATGTGGGGTAAAAAATTAGGTCAACAGGCCAAATTAAAGAAAACGCTTGTGAACACTCTAGAGGCCACATTTATAGGCCAATCATCACAAAACTTGCTTAGAACATTTGTCGCAATGATATCTGCAACAATTTCGAAACCAGGTGACATGGGGATTAAAAGCTAGGTCAGCAGGTCAAATTGAAAAAAAAGCTTGTGAACACTAGAGGCCAAATTTTTAGCGGAATCTTCATGAAACTTGCTCAAAACAGTTAAGTTCCTTAGCCTCTAAGGTGAGCGACCTAGGGCCTTGTGGCTCTCTTGTTAATATTTGTTATCTGTTATCTAACATAAAAACATTTTATAAACAAGTCACAAACCATATATTCTGATTGTGAATAAAATTTTGTTTATTTCACCTTTGTCTTTGAGTTTATTTATAAACATTGAAAACACATATGTGATAACTGCTATATTGTTCTCTGACAAGGTATTAATATTCATATAATGATTACATTAAAGGGACCTGTTCACAGATTGATGAATTGAAAATTGTTCAACTTTTTGTCACCGATTCCAAAAATAAAAGAACAGTTTATACAAAGGAGCAAAATAACACTATGGACCTAGAAATATACCGTAAAACCGTTTTAGTTTAAACGATGGAATAAATAGGAGTATTTCTGTTAATTTCATTGAAATTGTTGACAACACATGGAACACTTACATAAAGTAAATAAGTAATAAAGTCGAAATGACCGAGTGGTTAAGATGATAGCCTTTTTATCCAGAGGTCCCGGATTCAAACCCTGGTGAGACCAATTTTTTAGCTCACCTGAGCACAACATACTCATGGTGAGCTTTTGTGATCGCCTTTTGAAGGTTGTGAATCGTTCGTCGTTCGTTGTCAACATTAACCTTGTGAACACTCTAGAGGCTACATTTGTTGCCCAATCTTCATGAAACTTGCTTTGAACATTTTTCCCAAAGATATCTTGGACGATTTCATAACTGCGTCATGTGTAGTCAAAAACTAGATAACTAGGTCAGTTTGAATTAAAAGCTTGTGAACACTCTAAAAGTCATATTTTTTACCCAAGCGTCTTGAAACTCGCTCAGAACATTTGTTTCAATAATATCTCGGATGAGCTAACTAGGGCAAAACGAAGAAACAGCAGTGAACACTAGAAGTCACAATATTCTTAAAACTTGTTCAGAACATTTGTTTCAATTATTTCACTGACGAGTTTGAAACTAGCTCATGATGGGTCAAAAACCAGGACCAATTGAACAAAAGCTTGTGAATACTCGAGATGCCACATTTATAGCCCAGTCGTCATGAAAAATTCTTAGAACTTTGTCCAAAAAATATCTGGGACACGTTCGTTAGTGGATCATGTGGGCAGGCTGTCAACCGATAACTATATTCCTATATTTTGGAATGAAATTTTATATATTCCTATATTTAAGAATTTTATCCTATATTTTTGCGAAATGTTGTCATTCACGCGCCTGAAATTGGTCCGTGAACAGTATATCAGGAACCTATACGTTGATTTTTTCTTGCTCGCTTTGCTCGCATCAAACTTAAATACTCTGATTATTGTTAGGTCATAGCATACATGTCTCGGTTGCCAATTGATAGCACGAAAATGTTTAGCAAATAATTTGTTCATTAAAACGCAAGCTGGAAGACTTATCAGGCTAGACTATGATCCCATATTTTTATTTAGATGAAGTATTTTTACCATAAAATTAATATATTTTGTCCAAAAAATCATCCAAAAGTCCTGTATTTTAGATGAAAATATTCCTATATTGTTACTATATTTTCTGTGCAACTTGGTTGACAGCCTGTGTGGGGTCAAAAACTAGGTCACCAGGCAAATTGCAAAAACATCTTGTGAACGCTCTAGAGGCCACATTTTTAGCCAAATCATCATTAAACTTGCTTAGAACAGTAGTTCCTTAGCCCCTCAGGTAATCGACCTAGGGCCTTATGGCCCTCTCGTGTTTATTTTCTTTCTTTTTATGCCCCCGGCATCCTTCCATCCATGACAAGATTACATTATGCAAGTACAAGTACATTTTACCGAGCACCAACACCGCTTACTACAACACTTGGATATTTACACAATTGTTATTTATGACCATTCCCAATCCACCATATCACCCAACCGGGGGCATGTGTGTTTATCAAACACAGAATCTTGTTTCTAAATACTTTTCTTGTTTTTATACTTTAGCTGTTCAATTCCGATGCTTAAATCTGTCAAGTTAAGACGTTTAATTGCATACTTAAAAAAATGTGAAAGTTCATTTAATGACATGCATTACATTGAGGTCAGGGTGGCATAGTGGATATGGTGTCCGCCTCGCGACCAGGATGTCCCGGGTTCGATCCCCACTCTCACTCATGTACTCAAGATATCCCCCAAAGACACCAAATACTGGTTCTACCCAGGAAACAGACTCGAGAGTGTCTCAATAAGCCTTAGGATTTTGATGCAATCAAGCTAAAATACATAGGTTTAAACTAAACTAATTACATGCAGTTTAAGTCACATATACTAAAAATGAGTTAGCCTGTAAAGTATGAAACAAAAGGTAACTCTCGATTCAAATTTGTAAAATATTTCTTATTATATGAAACACAATAATTTTTTTGGCACATGCAAGTTTGACACGACATGTCGCAGTTTTAAGTATTTTCTTATAGCCTTGTGTCGGTCATTATATTATCATAGATTTAGTGCGAACTTAATGTAAATTCACTATCTTTTATTCCTAAGGATACATAGAAAAGCTGCCATCATTATTTTCAAGACCACATTGCAAATGTTGTGAATACAGAACATGTGCGTGTTATCATCAATAAGTGTACTCAGCCAATACACCATCTTTGAACCTGTGAATTGTAATACGCAATTTACTGGTAAACAGTGCAGACAAAACACAACCATATGACTTGACGTAATTGGTAGTGGACTTCTTGATGTGGAATAAAATGTTAGCTGTAAAATCATTTTATTTCACGGCGGTCTAGTTTGCGCTGACTTTGCGATCCGATCTTTAAGACACTATGTTAATATATTGTTTGTTTTTATTTTAGCCCGCCTGCAGTCAGCTCGACTAAGTTGTCAGTCCGTTCGATCTTGTCTGAATGGTAACTTCCTCATTTTAAAGTAAGATGCCACAAATGTTCACCATGTGGAGACAGCATGTCATGCGCAACACCTGTGTTGCTAGCTAAAAGGTCAAACATGGGTGTAATACAGTTTGCCCTGACTGTAACTTTATCATTCATCAGGCAATTTTGGAGATGGCATGTTGCATGCAAGAACTTTTTTCCAAGCGTCAAGGTCATGCTTAAAGGTCAAAGGAGATCTGCTGGTTAGAAAATGAGATGTTAAATAACTACAGTAGAAGTTGCTTTATTGACAATGGGCTAGACATTTTTCCAACAGGCATCTAGTTTATTTTACAAATGTTGGGTTATGTTTCTTGCAGTTTGAGTATATAACAAGGCGGCCTTTGATAAAGTGAAATAAAAGTAAATGTTGTTATGTTAGAAAGTGTATTCTAACATGATACTCACTAATTTTTTCTATGGGCAAATGACAAAATTATCATTGTTAAACTACCCAATAAACGCTGCAAAAATAATTCCCAATTCTGAGCAAAGCGGGGTAAAAAGTAGTTTCAATTGCAATTGCAAAAACATACAGCTGTACCTAGTTATCTCGAAGTTGATGGGAATGCAATAGCGACTTTGAGATATCGGTAGTTCGACTTATCTGAACTCGAACGTTGTGAAAGTAGCATTGGGTTACATTTAACTGTTTGTCGATGCTTGTTTTGGCTGTCATTATTATAAAGATAATATTATTATTAAAATTACCGGTACTATTTTAGTATTTTATTTGATTATTACATTTATAAATGTAACAAATGAAAATTACATTTCAGCACAAAACATAACGAGTTAAACATACACATCAAAGCATGACAAACAACCATATGAATCATAGCACAAATAACATAGTACACTTAACGAAAAAGTCACTTTTTATTTACAAAGTTATGTCTTTCTGTTTGGAGAGTGTGTTGAACAGAAAGATTTTTATCTCGCCTGAGCACAAAGTGTTCATGGTAGCTTTTGTGGTCGCCCGTTGTCCGTCGTGCGTGTATGCGCGCGTGCGTCATCAACTTTTCAATCAAACAACATCTCCTCCAAAACTACTTTGCAGATTTGCACCAAACTTCGCAGGAATGATCATTGTTCCAATTTACGGTCCGCTGCAAATATAGGTCACCAGAGCTAAAAATAGATTTAAAAACTGTAAACTTAAAATATCTTCTCTGAGATCACAGGGCCCAGAGGTTTCATATTTTGTATGTAACATCCAATAATGATCCGCTACAAAGATTGTTCAAATGATGTCCCTGGGGTCAAAATGGGCCACACCCCAGGGGTCACATGGTTTATAAAGACTTGAATAGCAAAATGACTTTAAGAATCTTCTCTGAAACCGCAAGGCCCAGAGGTATCATATTTGGTATGTAACATTGTATAGTGGTCCTCTACAAAGATTGTTCAAATGATGCCCCTGGGTTCAAAACGTGCCACGCTCCGATGGTCACATGGTTTATATAGAATATATAGCAAAATGACTTTAAAAATCTCCTCTGACACCACAAGGCCCAGAGGTTTCATATTTTGTATGTAACATCCTCAAGTGGTCCTCCACAAACATTGTTCAAACTATGCCCCTTGGGTTAAAACTGGCCAAGCCCCTGGGTTCACATGGCTCATATAAACTTAAATAGCAAAATGTCTTTAAAAATCTTTTCTGAAACCGCAAGGCCCAGAGGTTTCATATTTGGTATGTAACATCCTATTGTGGTCTTCTACAAATATTGTTCAAATGATGCCCCTGGGGTCAAAACTGGCCACGCCCTGGGGGTCACATTATTTATATAGACTTTTAAATGACTTTTAAAATCTTCTCAGAAACCGCAAAGCCCAGAGGTTTCTTATTTGGTATGTAACATCATATTATACTAGTCCTCCACAAAGTATGCTCGAATTATGCCCCTGGGGTCAAAACTGGTCACGCCCCTGGGGTCACTTTTTTTTCTTAACTTTAACAGCAAAATGTCTTTTAAAATCTTCTTCTCTGAAACCGCAAGGCCTAGAGGTTTCATATTTAATAACTAAGATCCTATAGTGGTCCTCTACAAATATTGTTCAAATTATGCCCCTGGGGTCAAATTTAGTCACGTTCTGTGGGTCACATGTTTATATAGACTTCAATAGCAAAATGACTAAAAATCTTCTCCTCGGAAACGGCAAGGCCCACAGCTTTCCTATATTGGTACGTAACATTGCATAGTGGTCCTCTCCAAAGATTGTTCAACTTCTCCCCCTGGGGTCAAATCTGGTGGCACCCTGAGGGGTGACGTGCTTTATATAGTAGCAAAGTTACCGCAAGGCCCAGAGGTTTGTTCAAGATTGTTCATATTCGCCCCTGGGATAAAAATAAGCCACGCCTCGGGGATGCTTATTCCAATAGGGTTACAAGGTCTCAGGTGAGCGTCCTAGGGCCCTCTTGTTTTCATACAGCGGTCAATGTCAACAAATCTGTTGATCATATCTTCGCTACCTAGCAGCTGCTCGAGGAATCTTCTGACTGTTCCGCCAATGCTTCCAGTGATGTCGCCATCAATTAACAAGTAGTTAAATTAAAGCGCACGCAACCCATATCAAAGACTTTTTTAGAGAACACGGGCTAATATGTATGCAATGAATGAAAAACCTTGAAAGGGGATCTGTCATTAGGCTATTATTGGTTTTAAGCTGTAAAACGTGTTGACACTTTGAGATAAACACGCAATAATACATGCGAAATTACAGCTAGGGAATGAAAATTCACTTTGACTTATCCGATACTTCGAGATAAACAACAATATTTAATATGAAATAAGAAGATGAACAATCGCAAATTTGTCTCTACTGCGACTTAACCGGAAATTCGACTGAACCGAGATTGAGATAACAAGGTTCAACTGTATGTCAAATTATGTTAGAATCCAAGTAATTTTTCGCATTGTCATTGTTTATCGACCGATAAACAACTCTTTGTCGTTCTCATGCGTGGCTATTAAACAACCCGGATAATGCCCTTGTGGTTTAATTTCTTTGCATCACAACTCCAAATCGTTGTTTATTGGCCCATAAACAACTATAAATCGATAATTATTTCTTAAGTCAAAAATTGAAAAAAAGTGTTTGAGTTTAAGAATTAACCATTCTTCAAAAATGCATGAAATTTAGACACCTGTGAAATTAAATGATTTTAGTATTTTATTGTTTGTTTTGGTTTTAGTCATGTCTGTTCGTTTATCTATTGATAAAAATTGTTGAATTAGTTAATTGTTAGTATTTAGTGAACATACAACTTCATCCAATCTACTTATAGCGAGAGATTAATAAGGTGTTCTATCTGATTGCCCATATTAATATTTTGGATATTCCAACAAGCTGTGTCAAAAGCGATACCTGATTTCTACTTTTAGTACTAAAGCGTCAGGCAATCGCCACAATCTAAAACCGGTTCCACTTGGCATTATTCTAACATTCTACCCCTTTCTAAAAGGTTCCTTAGAAACTTCATGTTTGGAAATTTTTTATAAAGTGGTCTGTAGCCTTTAAATCAGTATTTTGAAATAATAAGAACTTTTTTTAAGAGTCAAAGAGACTGGTCTTTGAAAATGTCTTAAAGTCTCTTAATATGAATTAAGGTTATTAGAATTTGAACTAGAATAAGGTATGAACAGAAATATTTATACCTTGTTTAATCTAGTCCTATGTGTGTGGAGGATTGTTCCTGACACAGGCCATCATCTCACAGGATCTGGTGATGATAGCCTGACCAGTATGGGGCTTTTTAAAACATTCTCGAGTTTGGTACCTGGGTAGAACCAGCTTTTTTCCTGTAGGAAAGATCCACTACATTCACGAGAATACATTTGATACTGAATAGTGAATTTTATTATGCTTAGGTTTTTGCATGTATGTAATGTCTATGATTAGATGGAGAGGCCTGGACAATGTGAACGCACAGACTGTATGTCACAGGAGTGAGACTGTGTGGTAGAAAGTGCTTCATGCAGCTTCTGCACATCCAAGCTCACAGCGCTGGTGAAACATTGATGAAAGAACAGCACTGTGATGACTTGTTGAGTAATGGTATGTGTAAAATATGTGTAATGTATGTTTAATATTTCTGTTTCAAACCATTCTATTGAATTGAGCATTAAGTAATTTTCTTGATGTCACAGGGTGAATAAAGCTTTCATCAGGAGTCGTCATGGTTGAAAAATTGTAAGATGTCAGTGTTGTTTTAAATCAAGCGCTTGAAGCTATTTATTTTGTGACTCGGTTGTATTGATAGCTGTGGCTTATTAAGACTCATTCAAGTCACATTCTTAAGTAGAACCAGTGCTTGGTGTAAGAAAGATTACGTGTCGGAATACTTACATAATGGAATTGAGCTCTCATGGCTAAAGCTGGAAATCAACCATTTCCTCACCATGACTGAGTAACTGCACAATTATCAGGCAATATAGGTTTATAAGGTAGTGTGGTGTTAATTTTTTTTTCAAATGGCTGGTTGTATAACCAGTCCCATTTATTCTATCATTAGGTATAGAACCGGCATGCCTGCACAACCACGAGGCAGTAAGGAGTGTCCCTGCCTTGGTGTCACACATGGAATGGGTTACATAGGTAAATGCCACATTTTCATTATTTCACATTTTCGCTCACTGTTGTTGATGATCTAAAAGACTAATTTAAACGAGGACTTTGCAATGAAGAGGAGAAAACAAGAATTGGAGCTTTCTTCATTATTTCTAGAGTAATTGCCCTTTATTTGTTTTATCCTTCCAAACTTACTAATACTAACATGTCATTTACATTAAATCACACCTACCTTGGTTAGATTGTTTACCTGTATTTAAACACTGTTTAAACACTATTAGTTTTGCATGCATTTTATTTGATTGTTGTTGCACGTTAGTTACTTTAACATTTAGCTGCACAACAACAAAGTAGGAATGCAGTGCATGGGGTCCTTGTGCATACCATATCAGCTGACTGGGAGTCACTGACAGGCAGGCAGGGTGCTGACTGGTGACGTTGAATTTCAAGTCCAGCCGGGGGTTGACTGAAGCTAAGGTAAGAATTGCTCAGAGGTGTCTGGTACATACTATTATGGTTGACAAAATGTTGACCCAACGTGTATTCCTATTAACAATTAAGCATACCTTTCAGCATGATTGGTAAGCTATCGGTATAGGGAAACTCTTCTGCGTTGACGGCTGTCTGTCACCAAATTGTCTTTTATGCACAATCAGGCTTCAGCACTTAAATACAGGAAACCGTATTTGCTACTAGCGTTTTCTTTTTTCCGTATCATACTAGTAGCCCGTGTTAACACAAACACTTGGTCGAATCCAGTAATTATTGGAATGCATATTTACAACTTCAATATTGTCAAGTTAGACCTAGATTTCTAGTTTGGCTTGCTCAGTATACCATTATCAAATCAATAGAACATAAATACAATCATTTGCTTATCTTAACTCCGCTGAACGTCTCTTCTTTAAGGCATCCAATACATAATTTCTTCCACAAATTTCAACATATGGTCCGAAACAAACCAAGTGTACTGCTGTTTTATTGCAACCAACCGTTATTATTAAAATTCACCCTCGTTAAACGAAAAGGCAAACAAGAATGACAAACAGTGATTGTGATTTATTGTGTATTTATTCCAACTCTATTAAATATGATTCAATAATATCCACTTAACCTAGCATCGCATGTAGAATTCTATACCCACTCGGACCTAATGTTTGACATAGTCGTTAAGCGGCATATAATGTCATCAGTGCTTAACTCTTTTCCGAGATAAAAAATAGTCAGCGTTAATAAATTAGTGCGTACTTTGTTTGGGTATTTTAAAGAATGTTATGCTTAAAGAGGTATATATTAAATGGAATATTACACTAGTATGTTGTTCTGCGCCTCTTGTGTGATAGGACTTCACACAACCAACTGGGCTGATACAAGTTCTCAGAACACCATACTAGCCTATTATTCTATATGTATTGTAGTTTGAGTGCAACCATACTCAGAACACCATACTAGCGTATTATTCTATATGTATTGTACTTTGAGTGCAACCATACTCAGAACACCATACTAGCGTATTATTCTATATGTATTGTAGTTTGAGTGCAACCATACTCAGAACACCATACTAGCGTATTATTCTATATGTATTGTACTTTGAGTGCAACCATACTAGCGTATTATTCTATATGTATTGTAGTTTGAGTGCAACCATACTCAGAACACCATACTAGCCTATTATTCTATATGTATTGTAGTTTGAGTGCAACCATACTAGCGTATTATTCTATATGTATTGTAGTTTGAGTGCAACCGTACTCAGAACACTATACTAGCGTATTATTCTATATGTATTGTAGTTTGAGTGCAACCATACTCAGAACACTATACTAGCCTATTATTCTATATGTATTGTAGTTTGAGTGCAACCGTACTCAGAACACTATACTAGCCTATTATTCTATATGTATTGTAGTTTGAGTGCAACCGTACTCAGAACACTATACTAGCGTATTATTCTATATGTATTGTAGTTTGAGTGCAACCGTACTCAGAACACTATACTAGCCTATTATTCTATATGTATTGTAGTTTGAGTGCAACCGTACTCAGAACACTATACTAGCCTATTATTCTATATGTATTGTAGTTTGAGTGCAACCATACTCAGAACACCATACTATCCTATTATTCTATATGTATTGTAGTTTGAGTGCAACCGTACTAGCGTATTATTCTATATGTATTGTAGTTTGAGTGCAACCATACTAGCGTATTATTCTATATGTATTGTAGTTTGAGTGCAACCATACTCAGAACACCATACTATCCTATTATTCTATATGTATTGTAGTTTGAGTGCAACCATACTAGCGTATTATTCTATATGTATTGTAGTTTGAGTGCAACCATACTCAAAACACCATACTAGCCGATTATTCTATATGTATTGTAGTTTGAGTGCAACCATACTCAGAACACCATACTAGCCTATTATTCTATATGTATTGTAGTTTGAGTGCAACCATACTCAGAACACCATACTAGCGTATTATTCTATATGTATTGTAGTTTGAGTGCAACCATACTAGCGTATTATTCTATATGTATTGTAGTTTGAGTGCAACCGTACTCAGAACACTATACTAGCGTATTATTCTGTATGTATTGTAGTTTGAGTGCAACCATACTCAGAACACCATACTAGCCTATTACTGTATATGTATTGTAGTTTGTGTGCAACCATACTAGCGTATTATTCTATATGTATTGTAGTTTGAGTGCAACCGTACTCAGAACACCATACTAGCGTATTATTCTATATGTATTGTAGTTTGAGTGCAACCATACTCAGAACACCATACTAGCCTATTATTCTATATGTATTGTAGTTTGAGTGCAACCATACTCAGAACACCATACTAGCCTATTATTCTATATGTGTTGTAGTTTGAGTGCAACCATACTAGCGTATTATTCTATATGTATTGTAGTTTGAGTGCAACCATACTAGCCTATTATTCTATATGTCTTGTGGTTTGAGTGCAACCTTACTCAGAACACCATACTAGCCTATTATTCTATATGTATTGTAGTTTGAGTGCAACCATACTAGCGTATTATTCTATATGTATTGTAGTTTGAGTGCAACCGTACTCAGAACACCATACTAGCGTATTATTCTATATGTATTGTAGTTTGAGTGCAACCGTACTCAGAACAATATACTAGCCTATTATTCTATATGTATTGTAGTTTGAGTGCAAACGTACTCAGAACACCATACTAGCGTATTATTCTATATGTATTGTAGTTTGAGTGCAACCATACTAGCCTATTATTCTATATGTATTGTGGTTTGAGTGCAACTTACTCAGAACACTATACTAGCGTATTATTCTATATGTATTGTAGTTTGAGTGGAACCATACTAGCGTATTATTCTATATGTATTGTAGTTTGAGTGCAACCGTACTTAGAACACTATACTAGCGTATTATTCTATATGTATTGTAGTTTGAGTGCAACCATACTAGCGTATTATTCTATATGTATTGTAGTTTGAGTGCAACCGTACTCAGAACACCATACTAGCGTATTATTCTATATGTATTGTAGTTTGAGTGCAACCATACTAGCGTATTATTCTATATGTATTGTAGTTTGAGTGCAACCATACTAGCGTATTATTCTATATGTATTGTAGTTTGAGTGCAACCGTACTCAGAACACTATACTAGCCTATTATTCTATATGTATTGTAGTTTGAGTGGAACCATACTAGCGTATTATTCTATATGTATTGTAGTTTGAGTGCAACCGTACTTAGAACACTATACTAGCGTATTATTCTATATGTATTGTAGTTTGAGTGGAACCATACTAGCGTATTATTCTATATGTATTGTAGTTTGAGTGCAACCGTACTTAGAACACTATACTAGCGTATTATTCTATATGTATTGTAGTTTGAGTGCAACCATACTAGCGTATTATTCTATATGTATTGTAGTTTGAGTGCAACCGTACTCAGAACACCATACTAGCGTATTATTCTATATGTATTGTAGTTTGAGTGCAACCATACTAGCGTATTATTCTATATGTATTGTAGTTTGAGTGCAACCGTACTCAGAACACTATACTAGCCTATTATTCTATATGTATTGTAGTTTGAGTGGAACCATACTAGCGTATTATTCTATATGTATTGTAGTTTGAGTGCAACCGTACTTAGAACACTATACTAGCGTATTATTCTATATGTATTGTAGTTTGAGTGGAACCATACTAGCCTATTATTCTATATGTATTGTGGTTTGAGTGCAACCGTACTTAGAACACTATACTAGCGTATTATTCTATATGTATTGTAGTTTGAGTGCAACCATACTAGCGTATTATTCTATATGTATTGTAGTTTGAGTGCAACCGTACTCAGAACACCATACTAGCGTATTATTCTATATGTATTGTAGTTTGAGTGCAACCGTACTCAGAACAATATACTAGCCTATTATTCTATATGTATTGTAGTTTGAGTGCAAACGTACTCAGAACACCATACTAGCGTATTATTCTATATGTATTGTAGTTTGAGTGCAACCGTACTAGCCTATTATTCTATATATATTGTGGTTTGAGTGCAACCGTACTAGCCTATTATTCTATATGTATTGTAGTTTGAGTGCAACCGTACTCAGAACACTATACTAGCGTATTATTCTATATGTATTGTAGTTTGAGTGCAACCATACTCAGAACACCATACTAGCCTATTATTCTATATGTATTGTGGTTTGAGTGCAACCGTACTCAGAACACTATACTAGCCTATTATTCTATATGTATTGTAGTTTGAGTGGAACCATACTAGCGTATTATTCTATATGTATTGTGGTTTGAGTGCAACCGTACTTAGAACACTATACTAGCCTATTATTCTATATGTATTGTAGTTTGAGTGCAACCATACTAGCGTATTATTCTATATGTATTGTAGTTTGAGTGCAACCGTACTCAGAACACTATACTAGCCTATTATTCTATATGTATTGTAGTTTGAGTGGAACCATACTAGCGTATTATTCTATATGTATTGTAGTTTGAGTGCAACCGTACTTAGAACACTATACTAGCGTATTATTCTATATGTATTGTAGTTTGAGTGGAACCATACTAGCCTATTATTCTATATGTATTGTGGTTTGAGTGCAACCGTACTTAGAACACTATACTAGCGTATTATTCTATATGTATTGTAGTTTGAGTGCAACCATACTAGCCTATTATTCTATATGTATTGTAGTTTGAGTGCAACCATACTAGCGTATTATTCTATATGTATTGTAGTTTGAGTGCAACCGTACTTAGAACACTATACTAGCGTATTATTCTATATGTATTGTAGTTTGAGTGCAACCATACTAGCCTGTTATTCTATATGTATTGTGGTTTGAGTGCAACCATACTTAGAACACTATACTAGCCTATTATTCTATATGTATTGTAGTTTGAGTGGAACCATACTAGCGTATTATTCTATATGTATTGTAGTTTGAGTGCAACCATACTAGCCTGTTATTCTATATGTATTGTGGTTTGAGTGCAACCTTACTCAGAACACCATACTAGCCTATTATTCTATATGTATTGTAGTTTGAGTGCAACCATACTCAGAACACCATACTAGCCTATTATTCTATATGTATTGTAGTTTGAGTGCAACCATACTCAGAACACTATACTAGCCTATTATTCTATATGTATTGTAGTTTGAGTGGAACCATACTAGCGTATTATTCTATATGTATTGTAGTTTGAGTGCAACCGTACTTAGAACACTATACTAGCGTATTATTCTATATGTATTGTAGTTTGAGTGGAACCATATTAGCCTATTATTCTATATGTATTGTGGTTTGAGTGCAACCATACTTAGAACACTATACTAGCGTATTATTCTATATGTATTGTAGTTTTAGTGCAACCATACTTATACTGGATGGTACGCTGATAAAAAAAGAACAGGAGTGTTCTTGGCTTGAAATAATAGTTTGCATGAATGCATAACATGGGTTAACAATTTGTGTATCAAATATTCTTATAAAGTCATAAGTATCTGGTGTAGCGAGTTCAGCAGAAAATGTGACAGTAATCCCTAGTGCAGATTACTTGGTTTTTATAATTTCAGGGAGAGAACTCTGTTAGGCGAAAAAAAAAAGAATTGTTTCTCAGGCACTTTTTCTAAAAAAATCAGAAGAGAGGGCGAGTTTTTTTTACTAAAGTATTTTTTTTTCTCCTACACATTTTTATTGGCACTATGTAATGGCTTATAAAACAAGTAAATAAGTACAGATTAAAGACAATTTTAAGTGTAAATAACATAAGCATCCCTTTTTATAAATATAGATTTGTTAATCACAAATGGTCAATTATGCAAGCTGACGTAAAAAGGCAATCTATTTGAATGTTCATAATTAACTTAAGTTCCTTCAAATTGATATACCAATAGCTTTAAAGTACTTCTATGTATAGAGTTTAACTTTTCGTAATTCATATTTTTTAACTGTAAACAAATAGGAATTATTTTTGGAATTAATCACCAATAATTTTTGGAAAGGACAATTTACACTTGAAGATGCAGCTGGCACTTTCGTTTGTTTTCTTATGACTTATATTGACACAGATTTTCTATAAAAAAAATATGGAATGCTATTAAACAAGCAAACGGATCTACGACACAAAAGTTTAAATCAACAAATAGACGATATTTATAAAGGTTTTCAATCGAATATGACTGTTTTTTTTTTCAAATTTACACAGTATGTCACAATTTGTGTATATCCGATTTATATAATTAAATCCTACAGGAAGAAAGTCACTGCAAACACCAAAATCTCCACTTGGTTACTCTTCTACCATCATTTAAAATGCAGATTCATTTAATTTTAGGCCGCTGTCCATGGGATCTAATTCAATACATCGTAATTTCAGTAATGGTTCTTATGAACGTGAATGGTGTTTATTCGTCCGAAATCTGTTTCTTATTTATGAAAGGCATTGTTCAAAAGCGCTTGGTACGAACGGAATATACTATAAAGTACATGCTGGTTTTCTCCAGAGTCATCACCAGTTATCGCATACAGAAAATAGACGATAGCAACTTACCAAAATGTTAATAATTCACAGATTTCAATGCCTAGTTTTTGTATTTTGTTTGGTAACATGCCCATTAGAACCACTTTCTGCAAAGTTTTATTTGTATTAACTTATTTCTGGACTGCTCCTTTAAAACCCGAGCGCGATCGTCAAAAAATAGTAAATTATTATATTTTTTTGCCAATAACTCAAATTTGTGGCGGGCCTGTAAAATACGATGCGGCGCTGCCTGAGAAACAAATCAATAATTTTTTTTAAGCCTTAGACTCCTCAAACTAAAACTACCACAGTGATCTCCCCTGCATTATTGTTATGGGTTGGTTGATCAATTGTTACTTTGAAGCAATGGTGATATATACTTGGTGAAATACTCGAAGTAGTAAACAGTCTGCAGCAAAGTGCATTGACACTGAGAAAAAAGAATACATGAGTATTTGAGGGTCTTCCACTTCATAATCCCAGCCCCAATTTCTAAAAAATTGAAGTGTTATAATATGACAAGCATATGTTCCTTGTTTTCATATTTAAGTATTGAATGCATTACTAATAGTGTAAAGACAATTATTATGGTTTGATTGAAAATTGTATGCCGGATTGTCACAATAAATAATATTTTGTGTTGAAAAATGACATTACAAATAAACATTTTGATTAATAAAATAAGACACTAAAGTTTGTTATTTGTAAGACAATTTGAACAAATGGACTTGATTTATCAATAGTAATCTTTGAAAAATTGACTTGACACTCATACTGGTTCTACTAAGTAAACAGACTTGAAAATGGACAAGATATGACTTTAGCCTGCACATGTTAAAGGGACATATCGATGGATAAGGTGGTATCATATTTTTATGAATGAACTTATAGTTCAAGAGGTATTTATTGAATATTGCTTCATACATAGGTCTGGTTTTTATAAACAAATAGTAAAATAATTTATTTTATAATTTTAAAAAGTAGCCGCCATGACACTTTTCGCGGGTGAGAGAACATTAGTAGTAGCAAGAAAATCATCATGAATGAAATACACATGAAGTACCGCTCTGTAACATGGGAAAGTTTTCATTGATTGCGCGATTTTGTATGAGGGAGTTCAAATCCTGCATTGTATATAATTTTTTCTTAACGATTCCATAAATATATTATTTCTACTAAAAATATATTCGTGAAGAAATGGGATATACCTTATTTTAATATGTGTCTATATTTATGAAAAATACTGTCGATATGCCCATTTAATTCTGCATGTTTCTGTCGCATGGGACTTAAGTAGTCAGGGCTCTGAAAATTCACGCAGCAGTCTCCGAACTAAAGATTTATTTAAAATGCCTCTATTTGATACTACGTTCTGCACTCCTGCAGACGACCACATCAGCTCCATTATATCCAACCAAATGTTAATGGCACCGTGCACTGTAACTACTTACAATGTTCATGTACAAACTGTCTGAAAGCCACTCTGTCCAAGGCTAAAGAAGTGCTAAAATGTATAAGCTTTACATTGATATAGTTTAATAGTGACTGTGGTCATGTTGCATATATATTTTCAGGGTAATTTTGCTCATGTTTATCAGTTAGTACTTGATAGAGTATTTTATAATTTAATAATAATTTTAATATATATTTTTAGTTTCCTTGTTTCATAAGGGTTTTTTCTCAGCAGTTGGAGATATGGACACATGTGCTTGTTTGTGTCTACCAGGAAGCCTTGAAGTCTTTATTTCTTATTGCTATTAAATTGACCTGTTCACAGATTGACAAATTAACAAAAGTTCAATTATTTTGTCATAGATCAAATAGTGAAATACATAACAACATACACACATGAAATAATACTTCTGACAAAGATATATTGAAAATATTGTGTTGTTAATGAAAACTCATTAATTCAAATGGATTAAATTATAACGCTTTTGTAAGGCTTTTCATCGCCATGATTCTAAGTCACAATCACCACCATGATTGTAAGTCACAATCACCTCCATGATTGTAAGTCACAATCACCACCATGATTGTAAGTCACAACCACCACCATGATTCTAAGTCACAATCACCACCATGATTGTAAGTCACAATCACCTCCATGATTGTAAGTCACAATCACCACCATGATTCTAAGTCACAATCACCTCCATGATTGTAAGTCACAATCACCACCATGATTGTAAGTCACAATCACCACCATGATTGTAAGTCACAATCACCACCATGATTGTAAGTCACAATCACCTCCATGATTGTAAGTCACAATCACCTCCATAATTGTAAGTCACAATCACCGCCATGATTGTAAATCACAATCACCACCATGATTGTAAGTCACAATCACCTCCATGATTGTAAGTCACAATCACCACTATGATTGTAAGTCACAATCACCACCATGATTGTAAGTCATAATAACCACCATGATTGTAAGTCACAATCACCACCATGATTGTAAGTCACAATCACCTCCATGATTGTAAGTCTCAATAACCCCCATGATTGTAAGTCACAGTCACCACCATGATTGTAAGTCACAATCACCTCCATGATTGTAAGTCACAATCACCTCCATGATTGTAAGTCACAATCACCACCATGATTGTAAGTCACAATCACCTCCATGATTGTAAGTCACAATCACCTCCATGATTGTAAGTCACAATCACCACCATGATTCTAAGTCACAATCACCTCCATGATTGTAAGTCACAATCACCACCATGATTGTAAGTCACAATCACCACCATGATTGTAAGTCACAATCACCTCCATGATTGTAAGTCACAATCACCTCCATAATTCTAAGTCACAATCACCGCCATAATTGTAAGTCACAATCACCTCCATGATTGTAAGTCACAATCACCACCATGATTGTAAGTCACAATCACCACCATGATTGTAAGTCACAATAACCACCATGATTGTAAGTCACAATCACCACCATGATTGTAAGTCACAATCACCTCCATGATTGTAAGTCACAATCACCACCATGATTGTAAGTCACAATCACCACCATGATTGTAAGTCATAATCACCACCATGATTGTAAGTCACAATCACCTCCATGATTGTAAGTCTCAATAACCACCATGATTGTAAGTCACAATCACCACCATGATTGTAAGTCACAATCACCTCCATGATTGTAAGTCACAATCACCACCATGATTGTAAGTCACAATCACCACCATGATTGTAAGTCACAATCACCTCCATGATTGTAAATCACAATCACCTCCATGATTGTAAGTCACAATCACCACCATGATTGTAAGTCACAATCACCACCATGATTGTCAGTCACAATAACCACCATGATTGTAAGTCACAATAACCACCATGATTGTAAGTCACAATCACCACCATGATTGTAAGTCAGAATCACCACCATGATTATCAGTCAAAATCACCTCCATGATTGTAAGTCACAATCACCTCCATGATTGTAAGTCAGAATCACCACCATGATTATCAGTCACAATCACCTCCATGATTGTAAGTCACAATCACCTCCATGATTGTAAGTCAGAATCACCACCATGATTATCAGTCAAAATCACCTCCATGATTGTAAGTCACAATCACCTCCATGATTGTAAGTCACAATAACCACCATGATTGTAAGTCACAATAACCACCATGATTGTAAGTCACAATCACCACCATGATTGTAAGTCAGAATCTCCACCATGATTATCAGTCAAAATCACCACCATGATTGTCAGTCACAATCACCATCATGATTGTTAGTCACCATGGTTGAGTGGTTAGAGCGACACATTTGTTATCCAGGTGGTCGTAGGTTCGAGTCCCGGCAAAGACACATTTCTAGTAAGTAAGTGTGACCTTTGACACCAAAAAGTATCTTTGTAAATAAAAGTGACTGAAAAATATAAACTTAATTTTTTCAGCTTAAAATTTTTTTCAGTTTAAGGTGGCTGCTGTGAAAAAAACTTTTGAAAAACCAAAATGTCTAAGTTAAAAAAGGGGCATTAATCTGTCAAAACACAACACAGAGTTAGGAGGGTTGCTTTTCCTGGTTGAGACATTTATAGTAAAGACGTATTTAAAGTTCCAATTAAATACCTTTTATAGTATTCTAGATGTTGGACTTTATGAAAAACTTAAATTAAACCAAACTGACGAAGTTATAAAAGGGGCACACATCTGTCAAAATACAAAAGAGAGTTATGGGGTTTTCTTTCCCTGGTGGAGACATTGATACTATAGAAGTACTTCAAGTTTTAAGTAAATACCTTTGATAGTATTCAAGATATATGGCATGATAAAAAACTTAAACCTTGTCCGGATGGACTAACGGATGCATAGACACATAAAGACGGATGGATGCACAGACGGATGGATGGACGGTTTGATTTTTATATGCCCTCCATTGGGGGCAGAAAAATGTGTTTTAGCAGAAAAAACATTATTATATATCCTGAACAAGTAATTGTTTAGCCAGAATTCATTTCATTTGGTTGTATTTAGACTGATGTAAACTGTTAAAGGTCACTATAGGGGAGAGATTGTGTACCTGCCGGGTTAGCTCAGTTGGTAGAGCACTCGCCATGTATGCGAGAGGTCCCGGGTTCGAGTCCCGGACTGGCTGCAGAATGTTCTCACCCAGTTACCTCATGGCATTTTATACTGCATCATGCAATTGTTGTTTTACCATTGTTGGAATTGATTGGATTAATATTTTGCGATCTAGGTTCTTCTTTAGTTGCTAATATATTGGTATTCTGGTTAGGGTTGAAAGTAAAAATTATGCAGTTAGTAAGGATGCTAGACAGTTATAATCTTTAAGTATTTTTATCTCAAAATTGATATGTTTAAACTATCACCAGTTGGCAGTTTAAGTTTAGGGTTATGGTTAGGATTTAAAATATGTGGGAAAATGTGCCACACAGACTGAACCAGTTTCAAAATACAAGCAAACACTAAATGGTCAAAGGGAGATAACCTACTCTAGGCAGAATTATTGAAAATTCTACTTGGTGACAGATAGACTGGCACATGAGTTTGAACGCTTAACATGATCTTAATGTAGAGCTTAGTATGAGTATGGATATCAGATTAAAATGAGATAGAGTTAACAACAGATTGGTGGGTAAATGAATCCTTTGTTGATTAGGGAAGTAAATTCCCATTACCTATTACTGGTAAATTGTTTACCATATATTGATCCAATGACTGTTTTCTTCATTAAAACCTAGTGAATCAAGCACTAAAAAAAAACTTCACCAACTTTTTAATTCTCGTCCCTAACACGCATTGCTTGAAAGGTATAATTGAACATTGGAACGTTTCATAGTCTAGACACCTTGTGGTCAAAAGAATAGTTTTTCGGTAGAGGTATGTCAGACTTCATGCATGTGTGCTTATAAACATCATACAGTGATCTCACATTGCAGTTAAGCTTCGTCCACTACGTACTTCATGCCACATATCTTGCAGTTTGACCAGTGAATACTCGCATACTAGTGAAAAGATGATACATGACAAATTCACTAGCACTCTGCAAATATTCTGATTTATTTTATCTCCTGGACAATCTGTTCTGAAACAGTCCATATACTGGAATATACATTGAACAATCTTCAAATGCAAGAAAAACCAAACCAGTTCCGACTGGCTTCATGTCTTCCTGGTCCCAGGTTCACAGAGAAATGCTGAATTCTGGAGCATTCTATCTTGGATGCTGCCATGCTGTATTCAGTCGCCATACAATTGAACTAACTTTCTAATGCAAGAAAACCGAAACAAGTTTTCTGGTCCCCGATTCATAGAGGAATAATGAATTCTGAAGCATTCTACCTTTGGGTGTCTACCTTGCTACTCTTAAAGAACATTTTGTGTCAGAAACCCATACTTAGGCGTAAAAAAAATATGTTTGTTTCAGGTAACATGCCCAAAAAAATTAGGGTAGGTAGGTCAGGATTTTTGTGTGTGTGTGTAAATGGTCTACTTGTAGATTCTAAAACTGAATAAATATTCAAAATGTATCAGTAATATCCTTAAACATTGTTTATAAGTGGATGCTATCAAAGCAAAACACGTATTTATCCAAAAACACATTTAATTATTTAAAAAGGTAAATAAACCACACATCAATCTGACAAACCCAATAAAATGTTCTAGGGTCGGGGCCTTTTTTTAGGGTAGGTCGGGTTACCAGAAACAAACATATTTTTTTTGTACGCCTTAGATGAATTATGCAGGACTATCATTGATTACACACATAACATGGGAGGTAATCCATATTGCCATTTTACTAAAGTATACTTTGGTTTTCTCCCTTGGTAAATTATTACAGATGAGTCAAATTCTTTCACAAGCCTAAATTTGGGTGAAAGATGCAGGACAAACATGGCTCACATGATGTTTAGGCCCTCTGAGATTTTGTTCAACATACTGTCCATTGACGAGCTAATAACTTTTCACAGAGTTTTGTTTATGTTTTCTTTCTTGTACTTTTCTCTGAGTAATCTACGTGTAACTTGTCTGCATCAGGTTTGTAACCATTGTTCCATATGTTGGTTTTCTATTCTATTCTGTAGTTTCCATAAGTTTAAATCCTATTTATTTTAGCTTCAATGTGTCCAAAGCCTGTTGTTTATTGAGAAACGATCAAGTCTGTTTCCTGGGTAGAACCAGTACTTGCAGTCTTTAGAGAAATATCATTCAAGCATTCTTTTTCGTTGTCTGGGTCTGACTATTGAGTGTGTGACAAACAATAAATTGTAAGGATGGGACTAAATGCAGTGCATCTGAGAATTTTTAAAAACGACACATCTTGGCAAACCGAACATAAATGTATCTAACCTGGAATGAATTGATACCTCGGAAGCAGAACAGCCTGATTGCAAATACCAGTCATAGAGACCTTTCATAGGCAGGAATTGGAAACGTAACACCCATGAACACAGTCGACTCTCTAGCATTGTCTGGAACAAAACATGGGTTTTCAGACCCCAATTGTAAGCATTCTGTCACACTTGTTGCATCAAAACAATTCTTCATGCTCGACCAAACTTTTACTAGAATATAAGTGTAGTCACGTATTAAAAATCATTTTCAATTAAAAAAAAAAAAAAAAAAAAAATGCTAAGATGATTTATCGGGGTATTGATTAAAAAAATGTTTATAACTATTTATTCTTTACCCAGAACCTAACATATATAATATGAGTTTCACAAACGTATAAACACAATTCATTATTTTAGAGTTTAGTACATGGACAGTTTTCTATGCCAAGATGAAACCATTTTGGAAAAAAATTAGTGCCCATTTACAAAATGATTCATATGAGAAGAAATAATGTGGCAGTATTGTGACCAACAAAGTTAGGGTGCAGTATTTCCACTATCCGTGAGACATTGGGCCATATACTGGCCAAAATACAATGGGCACTGCTTTTAAATATAATTGTGATATGTTGTGTAGATCATGCAATTGTTTTGACGACATGTGTATGTTGAAAAAAACAACAAGCGGGGCTGGTTAGCTCAGTTGGTAGAGTGCTGGACTACAAATCCGAGGATCCCACGTTCGATTCCCAGCCCGGCAACATAACTTATGTGGGGATTGGTCTTGAAATTATTTCTACGGCCATTCTCCCCCTACCTCTGATTCAAGTAGGGCAGTTGTTAGTTACTGGCAAAAGTATGTGCACTCAGTACTGGTAAACCAGCTTAGCCAGGAAAAGTGTGAGTAGGTTAACTGACCGCCGTTGTATGACTGAAATACTTTTGAATATGGCGAAAAATCCAAAACAAAAAAAAAAAAAAAAAAAAAGCACACAACTAAAACTGTGCTAATATATGCAAATTTTCCTTTATTGATAAGTTCTAAGTATTCTGCTTTATTAATTTCATGATGTCTTTATACATTAGAGAGTAATATATGTATTTGTTGTGGTTGACAAAAAAGAATTGCTTTTACCCTTGTGAGCATGAAATAAAGTGCATGACTGGTTTAAGAGCAACTTGTTTGGTGCCATTCAAAGTGCTTATCTGCATTAATTAAATTGTTTGGTACCGTGTCAAGATCAGTTTTGAAGAAATAATAGAAAATATTAACATATGGAAATGTGTTTGAAACCCTTAACAAGCACATTATTACGAAATTCAGTTGCAAATTTCAGTATGCAAACAGCTTAAATGTAACTTAGGATTAACATCTGTTAGGTCATTTTTCTGAAAATCATAAAATTGAATAAGAAAATTTAATTGCAGAGATTGCAAAGATACAATGTCTGAAATCAAATAGTGTTGATATCTTAACTAGCAACCATGTTGGCTATGATCAAATGTATTTAAGAGAGCATGACTGTGTGTGTTTTAGGTGTAGGATGCCACCCCCCACCGACGGTCATACAGAGCGCTCAGCTCATCTTCATGTTTCACCGCTTTTCCAGGTGCTTCACTATATGTCTTGTAGTTTGGGGATGTGGTGCTCTTGTTTTGCAGGAATTGTATTTATACACCCTGGTCATTCTTGTGTAGATTTTGACTACATTTCTTGGAGAAGTTGATCTGGCATTACAGTTTGATTCCATTAACTCAGAGTGAATATGTTTCTGAATGTCTACACTCAGTTTTTTGGAACCCCTTTATTAAGATGGTTACCATGCATTATTTTGCCTGTTCGTTGTGGCCTTATAATTGACATTCATTACCTGCTTACCAAATTGGTCAAATAGAATGCCCCAAACGGAATATGTCCTTCATATTGCTGACATTATGACTTTCATCTGATTAACTGCCTGGAAATGAAACAGTTTTAGTGAGCAAGTTCTTGGCTTGTAATTCCTTTCATTTAGTTGCATATGTGGTCACTGTCTAAATAGCACATTTCTGTATTACACTTTGAATTCAAAGAAAAACCACATTACAACCATTTGTCTTATTTTCTATAAAAATAAATCCAGGAACTGTTGAGTTAGTTGTAGTAAACCATTTGTGAGTCACATTACAAAACTGATATAGTGTTTGGCTTGCAAGCTGAAGAATCTGTCAGTTCCATAGACAGAGTAGGTTAAAATGATCTTTCTCACAGTTACCAAGCACTGGTTCTACCCAGGAAATGGACTTTCTCACATACACCAAGTACTGATTCTACCCATGAAATGGACTTTCTCACATACGCCAAGTACTGATTCTATGCAAGAAATGGACTTTCTCACATACATCAATTACTGGTTCTACCCATAAAATGGACTTTCTCACATACACCAAGTACTAATTCTACCCATGAAATTGCCTTTCTCACATACATCAAGCACTGGTTCTACTCGTGAAATAGACTTTCTCACATACCAAGAACTAATTCTAGCCATGAAGTGGAATTTCTCTCGTAAACCAAGTACTGATTCTACCCATGAAATGGACTTTCTCAAATGCACCAAGTACTGGTTCTACCCATTAAATGGACTTCCTTACATACACTAAGTAATAATTCTAAACATGCAATTGACTTTCTCGCATAAATCAAGCACTGGTTCTACCCATGAAAGGACTTTCTCACATGTACCAAGTACTGATTCTACCCAGGAAAAGGACTTTCTCTCATCAAGCACTGGTTCTACCCATTAAATGGACTTTGTAACATATACCAAGCACTTTTTCTAATTATGAAATAGACTTTCTCACATATACCAAGTTCTTATTCTACCAGTGCAATGGACTTTCTCAAATACATAAAGCACTGGTTATACCCATGAAATGGACTTTCTCGCATATACCTAGTACTAATTCTACCCAGGAAATGGACTTTCACACATACACCAAGTACTAATACTAGCCATGAAATAGACGATCTCACATATACCAAATACTGATTATACCAATGGAATTGACTTTCTCACAGACACCAAGTACTAATTCTAGCCATGAATTGGACTTTCTCACGTACACCAAGTACTGATTCAACCCATGAAATGGACTTTCTCACATACACAAAGTACTGGTTCTACCCATGAAATGGACTTTCTCACATACACCAAGTACTATTTCTACCCATGAAATGGACTTCTCACATACACCAAGTACTAATTCTACCCATGAAATGGACTTCTCACATACACCAAGTACTAATTCTACTCATGAAATGGACTTCTCACATACACCAAGTACTAATTCTACTCATGAAATGGACTTTCTCACATACACCAAGTACTAATTCTACCCATGAAATGGACTTTCTCACATACACCAAGTACTAATTCTACCCATGAAATGGACTTTCTCACATACACCAAGTACTAATTCTACCCATGAAATGGACTTTCTCACATACACCAAGTACTAATTCTACTCATGAAATGGACATTCTCACATACACCAAGTACTAATTCTAGCCATGAAATGGACTTTCTCACATACACCAAGTACTAATTCTACCCATGAAATGGACTTTCTCACATACACCAAGTACTAATTCTTCCCATGAAATGGACTTTCTCACATACACCAAGTACTAATTCTAGCCATGAAATGGACTTCTCACATACACCAAGTACTAATTCTACGCATGAAATGGACTTTCTCACAGACACCAAGTACTAATTCTACTCATGAAATGGACTTTCTCACATACACCAAGTACTAATTCTACCCATGAAATGGACTTTCTCACATACACGAAGTACTAATTCTACCCATAAAATGGACTTTCTTACATACACCAAGTACTTACTCTACCCATCATATTGACTTTCTCACATACACCAAGTACTGGTTTTACTCATCAAATGGACTGTCTTACATACACAAAGTACTGGTTCTACCTATTAAATGGACTTTCTCCCATACACAAAGTACTTGTTCTACCCATCAAATGGACTTTCTCACAAACAACAAGTACTAATTCTAGCCATGAAATGGACTTTCTCACATACACCAAGTACTAATTCTACCCATGAAATGGACTTTCTCACATACACCAAGTACTAATTCTACCCATGAAATGGACTTTCTCACATACACCAAGTACTAATTCTACCCATGAAATGGACTTTCTCACATACACCAAGTACTAATTCTACCCATGAAATGGACTTTCTTACATACACCAAGTACTTACTCTTACTCTTATATTGACTTTCTCACATACACCAAGTACTGGTTTAACTCATTAAATGGACTGTCTTATATACACAAAGTACTGGTTCTACCTATTAAATGGACTTCTCCCATACACAAAGTACTTGTTCTACCCATTAAATGGACTTTCTCACATACATCAAGCACTGGTTCTACCCAAGGAATGAATTTTCTCAAATACTACTCAGGACTTGTGTTTCTCATTAAATAAATAGTTGGGCATTAACTAGTTTAAAGTCTCAATATACGAAAGTTAAAACAGTGAAACCAAAACATGCAGAGTGCATCAAATACTAAGGCTTCATTGCATGTAGCGTCTAGTTGAAAAGCAGTCCTTTACATATATCTGAATGTATATTATTATACCTCACCCCTTTGTTTTCTTTCTTTGTTCATATAAAAACGAAGCAGTCAATAATTTTAAATATCTCACCGCAATATCACCCGCTATGACATCGTAGCGATAGACGAGTTGATCGGAGTTAAAGGGCGCTTATGAAAGAGTGAGTAAATTACTCTTGTGTTACAAAAGCTCATTGTGTATTGAGAAGCCCTGTATTGGTATTATAAAAGAAATATTGCATTCTTTGAGGGCGATAGTGCATATTGTCAACCCTTGAAAAATACTGTTGCCCGCGGCTCCGCCTTGGGCAACAGTATTTCCTCGGGTTGACAAAATGCACTATCGCCCTCAAAGAATGGAATATTTATATATTATTTTCTCCTCTGGGTTGGGCGTTTGTTGGACCCTCGTTTTGTCACTAGCAGCCTTTCTAACAGTTTTAACCACATGTTAAATATAAACATGTTGCTAATAATAAAATTAATGATTATACGCACATACGCTAGAGTTGTGTTTTATATGCATGCTTAATAGAAAACACACATTCAATTACTTCAGAAACCGATTTGTTTTGGAACCGATTTGTCTAGTGGCTGAATTGTTGAATATCCGAATTGTCTGGAAACCGATCTGTTTTAGTTCTGATTTGTCTCTTGACCGATGTGCTTTAGGCCACTTCGTCTTAAAAGTGGTCTGTAATGTATGGCTCTTCTAGAATTTGGAACACATTTTCTGTGGACCGTTTTGTCATTAGATTTAAGTCTCTCGTGATCGAACACTATTGAGAATTGTTCAACCCAGAGTTCGACACTTAAATCTGAGTTCATGATATTAAATATACCAACCTTTTAAATGTTTTGTCATGCATACCAGATTATGTTCATTTTTTCATAACTAAAAGGATTTTTTTTCAACCCTATTATCAAAAACATACTCTATGTTACATATGGCATGAAATATAGTTTTATACGAGGGCTGTTCAATAAATGTGTACACTGGAGTTATAATTATAATTTCTATTATCACAAACTGGTGAATTGTACAGGGCAATAAACATGAATCTATCAGGACTATTTGTTTAGTAGAACAGTGACATACACTCCACAAAAGTTATAACGCACCAAATGGAAATAATGGAAATTGTTAAATTTTCTTTATTTATAAGAATTTCAGCTTAAAATTTCAGCTGCGATTATTTAAGTTATACATTGCATTTGTTGATACCAAAATATTGGGGGAAAAAATACGAAAGAATAGGTATACAATAAATACATTTATTATATAACAAAGTACCTAACGGCTGTTACTCGACATCACGATTTCCATCATAACGTCGCTGACGTCGTTGTCAGTTTAGTCAACATTACGTATAAAGTGCCACTTAACTATGTTAGTTGTTTCAAATATAATTGACAGAGAAATGTAGAACCTGAATAAATATGGAGGAACTTATTTATATGCTTGGATGCCGTTATTACCTGGACATTCAATTCATATTAAAATAGCACGTGTGTCCATTCAATGCACCTATAAGGGCTACACATCGCTGACGCTAAGAATGATTTATGTGAGCTATTCAAACTTGTGGCTTCTCATTCTTCATCCAGTCAGCATTTCCCAGTTTTTGAACCATGTTTGGTGTTTGACATCTTAAATATTACGCTGATTACAGACATAATCATTCAGTATGGGATATTTCTTGAGAGAGTGCTGGTCAGTGAAGCGCTCTTATTTGGTTTTGAATTACTGCGTACACCATTTTGGAACAGTCCATTGCTATTAAAGAAATTGTGAGCCGGAAAGTACACAGCGGATTTCTACGCCATTTCCATGGCAATATGACGGCCAGGTCTGTTCCATTGTTCATGTGCATGCCGAGAGTCTGAATACGCTCATTTTCTGATAATCGATGCATGTTGATCATAATACTTCTGTAATTAATGTTTACAACTACGACGGTGATGATGCTGACGATGAAGACGACGGTGATCATGATTATGATGCTGCTGCTGCTGACAACGACAATGATGATGAAGATAATGATGATAATGACAATGATGATGACGATGATAATGATTATATCATGGATGACCATGATGCTGATGGTGAGTGGAATGTTGAAGCCGCTGCTATAATATTTTCCATTCCTGTCAAAAAAAGGGCTCAATCAAAATCAAATGTCCATTGCATTGCGGTTCCGATGGATGCATGTATTCGTGAAGATTTAAGGAAATCAGCTTTTTATTTTGGTTGAGCAAATGTCTGTCGCGCTGCAGAAAAGATCTCTTCCTTGAAATGAAGCTTTGACAGCGGTCAAGAATTGAAAGACTTTGGACACATTTCAAACAAAATCTCAATTCAATTACATGCTTATGTTCCGTCCATAAGCCTAGTTGTCAACGGAAAGTATAGTAGCGTTAAACTGGAGAATATTTTAATAGCCTCTACACCTGCAAGCTTGTGTCTGTTACACAAACAACGCAAATATAATTGATCTGATTCTAAACTCACTATTTCATGTTACATAAATAGTAACACGTGATGTAAAATCCGTGTTCTTCTTACAAACAGGACTCTACAGCGAATTTGGACTTTCGCAAATTCCCGCAAGTTTGTGGGCAGCTTTAGATGGCATCATACCTGAAAGCACTGGCATCGAATTTCACATTTGTTAGATGTTGTGATGTTCTTTGTCTTTGCCGCTGAATATCAATTCAGCTTACGTTAATTTAAACAGAATGGATTGTTTAAACCCAAATCTTGGTGAACAATAATTATAAAAAAGTTAAATGAAATCAACACAATAAATATAATAAATGCAATGAAGAGATCGTTTACATTGTCTTTTGTAATTTATAGTAAAGATATACGAATATTCTTTCTCCTCTGAGTTAATGGATTCTTTAAGTTCCACTTTCATAGATGTCGGACTCGTGACGTCACGTCATTAGGTGGATAATTATGTCATAGTTTAGCACACGAACGTGTAGGAGGACACGAATTTACAAAATAAGATGCTTTTGTAATGGCTGTAATCCATGAAATTGAACGCTTTGTCATTATGCATGTACTCATTACTTACAACTGTTAGTCGTTACTGAAGTTGTATTTTTCTGTGAAAACCAAACCATTGCTGTTGTGGTGAACATGAACATTTTACATACAGAAATAATAATAATATATTTACGAAATAATGTTTGATTTATCGTTGTTTATCGGCCAGTAAACAGCGATTTGGAGTTCTGATGCGTACGAATGATGTTAACGCCCTCGTGGTTTAATAGCCACGCATCAGAAGAGTTGTTTATTTCGATGTTAACCCAATCTGACAAAAACATTTGCGATCACAATAAGAACTACATTTTACTGTGCTGCGCCGAACTTCCCGCCCGAACGTTTGAACGCGCGTCTCCGCTGTTACCAGTGATGGCATTGATGAAAACTGAAATAATGACGTCAGTCTCTACTTTTTCGCGTTGTTTCTTGGGTAGTTTAACAACAATTAGTTTGTTCTTTGTTTATAGAAAATCTATCAGAGTATCATGTTAGAATGTGCATTTTTCTTTGGGTACAACTAACTGTACATCTGCATTATTTCTTGTACCTGTTTAATAATCATTGTTATCAATTAGCACGTTTTACCTGTGGAATATATTTTTCACGTTCAATGCCCATCAATTATTCATTTAGCCATATGTTTTAACCGGATATATGGGTATTTCACGCTATTTGGGGCGTGCTCGTTTTACGTAAAACAGTTTTGTCTTATTGTTATTTCGCATGGAATTACCGCCTAGTTTTTGCTCGCTTATTCATGTTATTGGTGATGTTACGTGTTTAAGTCATGAGTTGTCTGAGAGTGATGCGTGTGGTTGTGTTGTGTGGTTGTTTTCTATGCTTATGTTGCGTATTTGGGTCGCTTAGTTGTGCTGCGTGATTACGACGCGTAGTTATGTTGCATGATTACAACGCGTGGTTGTGTTGCGTGATGACGATGCATGGTTGTATTGCGTGATTATGACGCAAGGTTGTATTGCGTGATTATGACGCTTATTTGTGTTGCGTGATTACGACGCTTATTTTTTGTTGCGTGATTACGACGCATGGTTGTGTTGCATGATAACGACGCATGGTTGTGTTGCGTAATTACGACGCGTATTTGTGTTGCGTAATTATGACATGTGGTTGTGTTGCGTGTTTACGACGCATAGTTGTATTGCGTGTTTACGACGCGTGGTTGTATTGCGTGATTATGTTGCGTGGTTGTGTTTCGTGGTTACGACGCGTCGTTGTGTTGCGTGATTACGACGCGTGGTTGTATTGCGTGATTACGACGCGTGGTTGTATTGCGTGATTATGACGCGCTGTTGTGTTGCGTGATTACGACGCGTGGTTGTATTGCGTGGTTACGACGCGTGGTTGTGTTGCGTGATTACGACGCATGGTTGTGTTGCTAAACATTTAGCTCTCAACGATTTGGAATAACTTCCTGTTTCATTTTCCTGCAAATCTCATTCCCCAATGTTTACTACTACAAAAATACTTGACACACTTTGAAAAAAAAAACACACAGTGCATTTTAGTTTGGTGAGAACGGTTAAATTTATCTTTTTATAATCCAAATGAAACTGCACGAGATTTCATAAAAAAACAGAAAGTAACGGTAAGTTTCGCGTACGACATGGATTGTGTACACAGGGGGTAAAATGCGGTGAGTATTATTGATGTTTGATGTGCAATTCTAAACTTGTGGACATTCAATTAGAATAAAGTGCCTGTATTTTTATGCATTTATTGATTTGAATTTGTAAAGTGTTTAAACACGTGGATAACGATCGTGTATATATACACTCTTAAGTAAAAGTGTAAGCTCTGGATAAAGTTGCGAATTACGTTCTTGTGACTATTGCGAGGTGGAATATTTCGTTATTAATAACTTAAACTATGTGTGAACATGCAACTAATCTACAGACAAGCACGTGGAGTGTGCAACGCGGCTGCACCGTTATCTGGGAATTGACGTCAGCAAAGGTAAGTGTCGTGTTTTACATGAACGGGCTCCATTCAATACCGACATGTACGCTAGCCTAGTGCTTTCCGTTTGCGCATAGTTAACAGTATCAAAAGTATAGTTAATGGAAACAGTTAATACTTAACAGTATCAAACGTATAGTTAATGGAAACATTTAATAGTTAACAGTATCAAACGTATAGTTAATGGAAACAGTTAATAGTAAACAGTATCAAAAGTATAGTTAATGGAAACAGTTAATAGTTAACAGTATCAAACGTATAGTTAATGGAAACAGTTAATAGTTAACAGTATCAAAAGTATAGTTAATGGAAACAGTTAATAGTTATTTAACAAACATATATTTCTTAACACAGGTACATGAATTAATAGTCAAATACCCACCATCCAATATATACTATAAATAAAGAAAAAGGTAGGCAACACAGCTCCTGTACGATATTACACTGGTTCTGAATTTCTGTTCACAAAATGGGCTTAAAATATCCAAACCTATGAAATTCTAAGCATTAATAATTATTCTACACAGGCAATACACTTTCGTTACTTTGTCATGCACTCCCGATGCATATCCTCGGGAATGTATTTGCAAAGATTTAAGAAAAAAGGTAAACAAAAACTAAATGATATTACAATCAGTATATGTTGTATTATTCTATATTGAATAGGAAATGTATTGAATGAGAATCGTTTATATTGATAATAATTTTGTAACAAAATACTTTTATTGTCATAATTAAAATGTTAATTTTTGGAGAAAAATTTGACAAATTTTATGTGTGTATTTTGTTCTTAGGACTTCTCCAAACTATGATTTCCCCGAAACGATAAAAAGACAGTTGAAAAACGTTATTCATATAAGTTCTGAATTTGCCAGTGTGTTTCTGGTTCAGCACATGTGGTATAATGTTGTCCGTATGTCATTTATTTTCTCCAACACTAACGTGTATACTGTGTAACATGCACTTGAAGTTCAATTGTAAACATATGGACGTTAGAGTATAAGTAAATACTGCAGCATTTGTCTGACAATTTTTCTGTAAAATGGAATACAGTTTTCACGTGGTTTTATTTAAAAGTAGTGAAAGGACTGCCAATTAAATGTCATATACGACACGTCATATATACACATTTGCATGTTGCATACACTATGATATATATATCGGATTAATCCGTTTATTAACTGAAATCGAAAAAATGCGTGATTTGCAATAAATAGTACTAGTACCTATAATATGCTCGTAAATAAGTAAATTGAGGATACAGCAGGACGCCCATTTCCTCAATTCTCTGGTCATTGTTGCAACTATCCCCCATACTCAAGAGTATGCAGCTTCACCATTTAGACTCGGAAACAAACCACTAATGAACACTTAGTTCTGGACTTTGCTGCAAACTGTCGTTCGTACGAAATCTTGCATCAGTCGTAGAAATGCAATATTGTTGATGTACCGCCGTTTGAGGGTGTTATGTACCGCTGTTTGATGGTATTATGTACCGCTATTTGAGGGTGTTATGTACCGCTGTTTGAGGGTGTTATGTACCGCTGTTTTAGGGTGTTCAGTGCTAGCAGACTATCGGCTTCCGGTTATTACACGTTGTTCTGTTGCCGCATTGATCGAATGCGCATTCCATACTCACCTCAGCATGCTGGATTGCATTTAATTTTGAATTTTCCGCCTAGACTATCGTACATACGAAATCCGGTAAACTGTTCATCTTGGCACATGTAGCTCTGATGTCATTTACGGTTATGGTAAAGAGGGACTCCTCGGTGTTGACAACGTAAGTAAACATCGAGCATGTCTTCTGGCCCGGTTTCACCGCAATACACGTTGGCTCGACGTAAAAGGTACTTTGAATTTCGGAGCGTAGATTTATATTATTTGATGTTCATGCTAATTTTCAAGTAAAAAAATACGGAAGAGCATAACGACATTATAATTTAATAATTTAAATAAATAAATTATATGGTTTTCATTTCGGTTGTATTGGAACAGTTATAACTGAGAATTAACAAATTAAAATGATATTAAATATTTAGATCTACTCTTAAAACTACAGAAATATGGACATTGAAATAAAAAGGGCAATAGTACAGTTCGCTGGCAAGTAGAACAGAAAATGAGACTTTTGTAAATCGCGGGGCGTATTTTTGATTTTTGTTTCAGCTTTTTTCTAGAATAAAATGTTCAAAGTAAAGTTTTTTATCGTTTAGTTATCCTAAAATGTAGATATTAAGTACTTAACAAAGCATCTAAGAATGCTTAAAATATACCAATAAATCACAATTATTTAAAAACAAATCCTATAGGTGGGTGGGGTTTAGGAGTAGCTGCATACAAGAAACACTATTATGAATCAACAGGATTATGTGGCTAGCTACGCCCCTCGTCACAGACCATATTCTCGTAACCGTCTTCGTACTTTCGTGTCTCTGATGTGCCTAGCTACGCCCCTCGTCACATACCATATTCTCGTAACCGTCTTCCTACTTTCGTGTCGCTGATGGGCCTAGCTACGCCCCTCGTCACAGACCATATTCTCGTAACCGTCTTCGTACTTTCGTGTCGCTGATGGGCCTAGCTACGCCCCTCGTCACATACCATATTCTCGTAACCGTCTTCGTACTTTCGCGTCGCTGATGGGCCTAGCTACGCCCCTCGTCACAGACCATATTCTCGTAACCGTCTTCGTACTTTCGTGTCGCTGATGGGCCTAGCTACGCCCCACGTCACCGAACATATTCTCGTAACCGTCTTCGTACTTTCGTGTCGCTGATGGGCCTAGCTACGCCCCTCGTAACCGAACATATTCTCGTAGCCGTCTTCGTACTTTCGTGTCGCTGATGGGCCTAGCTACGCCCCTCGTCACCGAACGTATTCTCGTAACCGTCTTCGTACTTTCGTGTCGCTGATGGGCCTAGCTACGCCCCTCGTCACAGACCATATTCTCGTAACCGTCTTCGTACTTTCGTGTCGCTGATGGGTCTAGCTACGCCCCTCGTCACAGACCATATTCTCGTAACTGTCTTCGTACTTTCGTGTCGCTGATGGGCCTAGCTACGCCCCTCGTCACAGAACATATTCTCGTAACCGTCTGTGTACTTTCGTGTCGCTGATGGGCCCTTGATACTTGCTTTTTTTTACCCTCTGCGTTTCCCGTGCATTCCAGGTTGAAATATACGCGTGTCTTGTTCAGGGGTGGTAACATCCCTCTTATGTCGCCTGCAGCAGTCTGTTACACTTCCGGTAACGGGGAATTTGTGATGAAGCATTTCTGTTGTCATCGGCTTTCGATGAAACGCCCGTTCTTTCCGAAATGATGGACAGATACATGAATGCCTGTTTGCATCATGCAATTGAGTGTTAGTTAAAATATAATTTTCGGTTTATCGTAGTTTATAGGCCAATAAACAACGATTTAGTTTAAACATATGTATTTCTCTTGTACAACTGGCAAATATACAAATAGATGCACAATACAACAAGAATAAGAAAAGGATTGAAACGAAATAATTAAATTCTTATATGGTTTCTCTCCTTGAAATTGTTTTTACACATATAAATGGCAAGGTTTTATAGAACAAACGACATGCATTTATGCCAGACAAAGATGTATACGTTATGGATATGCTTAGTTTTAGAAAGACAAACAAATGAGGCGAAAGGAAAACAAGGAGTGGAGGACTGGTGATGCACGGATTAAGTAAACAACGATTTGAAATTCTGATGCGTAACAATTAAACCACGAGGGCGTTAACCCTAGTTGTTTAATAGCCACGCATCAGAACGACATCGAGTTGTTTACTGGCCGATAAACAACGATTATGCGAAAATTATATCGATTCTAACATGATTTTACATATATTTTTCCAATTGTAATTGGAACTACCTTTTTACTATTCTCCGCTCAGAATCGGGACTACTTTTTGCGTTGTTTATTGGGTAGTTTAACAACGATGATTTTGTTCTTTGTCTATAGAAAATTTAGCGAGTATCATGTTAGAATAATAAACAAAGCTCGTGGTACTTTACCACTAACAATCGGTATCAAGTCAGTTGGATTTTTAAGCGTTTTACGTATAAAGTGTACACGTGTAACACACTTTTTAAAAGTTATTGACATAGTTAATTCACAAATGATGTAAACTTTAAATGCAGTAATTGAGTATCCTCTATCATTTGAATCACCCACGGCTACGCGTCTTAACACACACGCACAATTACCATTACAAATTCATAAATTTACTAAATTGAATTTTCTTATCAATTCTTCACCGTATCTAGATTTAAATTGATTTAGATATTTACTTGACCAAAAAAGAAACTTTTGTATTTAAGTAAATGCCCGCGGTTATGTAAGAGATGTACACATATAAATACGTGTGGTTATTGTAAAATCGTTCTACTTTGAAAAATCGACCAGTTAATATTAGTAGATTTATTAGACTAACTTATACATGTATGTAACAAAGAGAAGATTTCAGTCCAAATCTATTCAAACGTTAAAACATTCATTTAAACTTAGCGGAAGTTTATTTTTGGCCTCAGTAAACATTATTATAATTCAATATTGCGAATTATCTTTTCCTGTATTGTGTGAAGATCCACAGTATTGAACTATTGCATGTATTTTGTATTATTTGATCACGTCATCATGTGTGTACTTATTGGACGTGAAAGATTACCTACATGTCTCAGATACGTGGTTTTATACTGTAGTGTCCGAGGGAGAGGAGTTTGTTGCCCAGGGCCCGTATTCACCGACTTATTGTTAGACATTGTAATAAAGAACCGACTTTGAATCAAGAAAATATACTTCTGCGTTTGCAATTATTCTTGGTACCAATGCTGCTTATGTCATTAACAAATTGTTCTAGATAAAGAATGTTGTAATAAGATTGTCTAAATACCACTTGGTAAGATTGAACTTTACTGAGCATTTGGAACAAATAAACTGTTTCAATAATATTCTTTATTATTAGTCTTAAGTCTAAGAATAGGTTGGTGAATAGAGGCCCAGGTGATTTGATGTTATAAATTATTCTTTAGACATTAAAACGCACGATATATGCACGATTGTTGAATCATTGTGTATAAATGTGTCAGCAGTTGACGATCGAGTCGCAGTGTAATTTCATGTTGGATTCCTTATTTCTAGAGTCTAAGTCTATCCTTGATTCGGAAGTCTAAGAGTGGGTTGGTTAATACTGGCCCAGGTCGCAAACCAATAACAGGTTTCACATCCCGTAACTCTGATCATAGCTTGAACTGGAATTAACAAAAAAAACGGTGTGGACGGATGGCGGCGGTCGACTTCCGGGTTTTTCAAGGACGCTGCTGCTCTGTAGCATTTTGCGTTTTGCACCGGCATACGAAGCGTTTTGGCAAGAATCAGGGACATAGTCCTCAAAAACATCGGTCTCACCTCCACATTGGCCTATCATGCTCAAGACATCTGGGATGGTATTTATATAGACTCTTAGTCAAAAATTAAGAAAAGTCTTAATTCTGAAATGGTATCATGGGATTTTCTGACAAAGACACGCATTAATGTTTGAAGACACAGAAAGCGTAATAATATATATCAAGTGCGTTATAATTTAGTATTGATCATGCAAATATTCCAAAAGCAAAATATTATATTAAACACAAGTTCTAGTTTTGATTCATTTTCAATTTAATAATTTGAATGTTACCCTCTGTTCGGCGGTGGTCTGTCACTTGTCCGGTAACGGAGGATTTATCACAATCAGTGCTGTTGTCGGCGGCTGTAACGCCGCATATGTTCGTCGACGCAAAGATTTGTTATGTACTATACGATGAAACAAATTAAGGAAACAAATGATGATGATGACGATGAATCTGATATGATGATGATTATGATGCTGATAATGACCATGATGATGATGATGAGGTTGATGATGATGATGTTTTGTTCAACGTAGGTTTTTGCTTGATTATCCGCTGAATGATGCTGATGAGGTAGAACTTCTAGTTGTGTTTGGTCAGCTGTTTTAATCTCGAACAGTTGACAGAAGAAAACAGATACGGAATGCTTGTGTTCGTGTGTGCACTTGTCTAATGTGGTGCAGAGGGTATTGGGATGTTTGGAAAATCGTTCGGTTGATCAGATTTGACAAGAAGGGTGGAGCATATATGATTGTGACACATGTGATCAAACATTGAGTCTACTAGCATGTGAAACAATTATAGCTGCTTCATGTTTACTGCGTTTATACATGCATTATATTGTTTTTTTCTTGCGGTGAATATGTGACTGTATATATATATATAACACAATAATAAAACTCATTACAGCAGTTGTTTCCCCTAGATTTAATTGAAATGACCGATTGCACAGTGTCTACAAGAAAAACATTGATGTTCAACATTAATGGGCGCCGTAATACATGTTTATCTATGAAATTAGGCAAATGGTTTCTAGCTGTGTCAAGTGAGTGTTCAGTGATGTGTAAAAAAATAAACCAAGTTACGTCAGAGTTGCAAACTAAAGTTTTGGTAGAGGCAAACAACTGGATTAGATAATACAAACTTTTTATTTAAAAGGCCGACACATTAAATATAATATGAAGGTTTAAAATAGACAATTCAGCGTTAAAATTGCTACGCATCTGTATCCGCGTCTGCTACTATGCTGTTTGGAGATTGATTCACTACCTTTGTCTGGAATATGTAAGACTAGAAACAGGAGCAAATGCCGAATTTCTCATTTTTTTACTCAGCGACCAGTTATTTTTACACTGAGTAGCGATTACTTTCATGATTTGTCGTTTTAAAATGTATTGCCAGCTTTGAAAAAAAAATGTAATTATATGTTTTCTTCAAGAAAATACTCCAAACAATAGATAATTACACTCAATGTCGTAATGCAGGCGGTTGTAAGAATGAAATTAGAATACATGCTCTGTAGGACCATATTTTTCACAAATACTATTCTTCACACAAGTAAAAAATAGGATCTCATTTTTCACAGCTGTGAAAAATAGGATCTCATTCTTCACACATTGCAATCTCATTCTTCACATTTTCGGTGAAATTTGTGATCGAGTCCAGTTTTTGAAAAAAAGGTGTTCAAATTTTCCAAAAAGTGCATTTTTGATACATAATCCTATTTTTCACACTGTATTTAACCGAAAAACAAACATGGTAATTTACGGTACGGTAAGGTATGCATGGTATGGTACGAGATGGTACGGCACGGTACCGGACGGTTAAGTATGGTACGGTTTGGCATGGCATGGCATGGTATGGTATGGCATTGCATGGCATGGCATGGAAGCATGCATTGCATTGCATGACATGGCATGGCATAGCATGGCAAATACGGTATGGTTTGTAATGCTATGGTATGAAAATGTACGGTACAGATCAGTATGGTACCATGCGGTATGGTACGGTTATGTACGGTACGATACGGTTAGGAACTTTAAGGTACGGTAACGATACGATATGGGAGCTACGGTACGATTCGCTACAATACTGTCCGAACGTACGTACTAACATGTGTGGTGGTTCGAATAAGATCATTATATTACCGTCCGTGTACACGTATATTCTAGTTCCGGCGGACAATGCATGTTTTTTTGTGTTTTTTTTTTATAATCCAAAATTTGACGTTTGTTTGTACGTACGTTCGGATGTGTGCATCGGTTAATATCCCATTAAAAAGGTACACGTTCGTAATGACGTACGCGAGTACAAATGCATTTTTATTTCCTAATTAGACCCCCCAAACGTATTGGCTAACGATTAAGCGCATGCATACATAAGTAGCTCTTAGTTTCTCATAGTGATGACCATACTGATGATGACGTTAGGTATAATGATAATATTGGTCATGACGGAACTAATTATCGTGACGATGATGACGATGGTGACGATAGGGACGATGGTGATGATGACGATGATGATGATGTTGATAGTGACGATAGTGACGATGATGTTGATGATGATGATGATGGTGATGATAAGATTATGATGATGATGATGATGACGATGGTGATGATGATGATGATGAAATGATGATGATGATGATGATGATGATGATGGTGATTATGATGATGATTCATGTATAATTATGCTCTGACATTCTGGAAAAAGTAGTCCGTCAAAAGTATATACATGAGGATGTCAGATAAACCTTGCCTGTCGGATAAAGCAAAAGTTTATCTGACAGGTAGAGCTTCCTTCTATAATATCATTAGTGGTAGGATAAATAATAAACACTGGTGACTAAGTATATGTATACGTGATGCATCGAAGATCATTGAATCAAGTGAAAACAATATGGAGGACAAATTGAGGAGTTTGCCCATTCGGACAAAGACCAAGCACACTTCAAATTGCCCGAAGTCGGATAACTGACTGCATTCGGCATTTTTTTTTTTAGAAGTTGTCGTTGACTGCTCACTGAGAAAACAATAATATAATAACAATAATAAGAATAATAAAATTAAGGAAAAGTTTGTAGTCGCCTACATGTCCTAAATAAATTATTGTAGTACACGTACTTTTCAGACATGTTTCAGCGTATTATGCTAATGTTCAGTTCAACGCAGTTGTTGTTGCTGATGTTGTTGTTGTATTCACCGTCGACAGGTGTGGTTGATTTTCCGTACGTAAGTAGACGCGCAAATACATTTTTGACTGTTGTCGTTACATGCCACAGAAAGTGTTGCATCGTGAAATCTTTATGTTTAATATATGTAGATTCTGTAAATAAACCCTTAATTTATGTATGAATAATAAAATCAGTGAAGAAAACGTGTACATGATTGCATTAATATGATAATGTCTTTTTTGTATATATATCAAAAATGTCATTTCCTAATGAAGACCGAACTGTTTAACTTAAAGGCACAGTTTCATTGTTTGCGGTAGGAAATTTCAATTGGAATTAACAGGAATTTGTAGATTATATCGAAACATTTTGTATTTTATGCTGCTGTGGTTGCAAATGATAAGTATTTAGCTCGACAACGCGAAAAAACGTCGAGCTATTGTCGCTGTCTGCGTTTACGTAAGTTAATTTTTTTAGAGAATGTTTTGGTTAAGTTTTTCGGTTAAGTTTTTTGTTAGAGTTAATTTCTCAGAAACTATCAAAGGTATCCATTTGAAACTTTCGATACTTGTTCAACATCAAAAGGGTACTCCATTACAGCAAGGCAGATAACCCTGTGATTTGTGTTTCCAGAGTTATCTGCTCTTGTTTGGACTAACAACTTAGCTTTTTTTGACAATTTCGGTAAATGTTTGGTAAACATAAAAATTTTAAGATATCATAGGCATTAAATTTAAACTCAAGGTACTTGTTTATGATGCTGACACCATTCTGCATGAGGAGGTAACTCTTTCAACGATTTTGTTGGAGTTTGTTACCGTTCTTTTTTTTCAGCTTGCACATTTTAGGTCTCAATGCCTATATAAGGTTCTGACTTAATAACAGTGATACAAATATTCCGTAGACAAGAGGAGGGTTCGCTGTCAAGGATTTCGTTTGAGTAATTGCCCTTTTTTCAACTTAGAATTTTCGCTTTAGGTCAAATTTCACAATATCTATGAGAGGTATTGACTTGAAACTCCAATACTTGATCACAGTTATGAACCCATTCTGTAGGCAAGATGAGGTAACTATATCAAGGATTTTGGTGCAGTTATTGCCATATTTGCAATTTAGAATTTTTTGCTTTGGGCCAAATTTCACAATGTCTTTAAGGGGTATTGACTTGAACTTCAAAATACGACATGACAGTGATAAACTTATTCTATAAACAAAAGCATCGAGTTATATCAAATATGAGAATGTCAAGCGTCCAGCACCCGTAGGCGGTGCTCATGTTTTGATATTTATTATGCCTTTACTAGGGTACCCTATGTCTACAAGGTAGCAAATGTTTCTCGAAAACAGAAACAATGAGCATTTCAAACTTTCAAACATAAACAATAAATGCATTATAAAACAGGAAAAATAGTCAGGGTAGACAATTATTTCTTACAGCCAAAACCTGTGAAACTGCACCTTTAAAGATTCTATTAAAATTAACTAACAAATTAAATCTGGTCACGGGAGACAACTCTGTTATACTTTGTTACATATTCTGGACAGTAGTTGCTTCGTTTTGGTTATGATAATGGACAGCGTATACAACATACAATTTTATTGGATTGCGTATTTATTTGCAAATCGTTCATATTGTACGAAGTTCTAAGTTTTGGCAGCGAATAACGTAATACAAGTTCATTGGATTAACGAATATTTTTACGAACATAAAATAATTTGCTCAGAAATCTATGCTACGATTTCTGCGTTGGAAACGATAAAAACAATGTTGAAATTTCCATAAAATTTATATACGGACCATGATTCGTTTAAATTAAAAGTCTGAAAACGTGTTGTGCAGCAGCACGCATCGCAAAACATTAACCGATCGTTCACGCAAGTGAGGCCATTGTGATAATGGAAGATACCACGTACTTCCCCATTGACTTGTGTGATATAATAATAAACCACTGTTCATAACAAACAGTTGAAGAGCTTGCCCCTTCAGACCTAGGCCATGAAATCTTCTGCTGTGCCGAATTCTTTGAGCTTGTCCGTAAAACGTGTGTTGAAGTTTTAATGATGTAATAACCACACATTATTTGTTTTTATGTAGAAGTGAAGAATATTTTACAGTGACGGTGATATATTAGATTTAGATCACAGTTGGAACAGTCTTAAACATGATGCACAGTTATGGAATTTGTGAAAGCTTCGAAGTATTTACATCGGAATTTTCCAACTCTGTGCATGTCTCTTCTTACTGTACGCTGCCAGGGGCGTGCCTAGACATACGCGCGTGCAGTCACTTTGAAAACATATATTTAATTTTAACCTATTTATTTTAGTTCGATTGTGTCGAAAGTCATATGCTTATTGAGGCATTTTAGAGTCAGTTTCCTGGAAAGAATCAGTACTTGGTATCTGTGAAAAGTATTCTCCGCAAGCTCTCCGAGTAGGGATCGAACTCACGACCTCCCGATCGCAAGGCGGACTCCATATCCACAACACCACTGCGACCTAAACACCTACAACATATATTTTGTAAACATATTTCAAATAAAAACTGGTGTCATTTTTCTATAGAAGCCATTTAACTTACATTTTTGCCACTCCAAAAATATCATTTATTTTTAAGGCCTTACAAGGCCCGCTATATCGCCTGGCCTCCTCTAGCACATGTGCGTTTGGCAGATTCAACCACAGACACGTCCTTGGCGGCTTTCATGTTTAAATGTTCTGAGATTTAAGCCAGAGGGTGATTTTGCAATGATCAGGTTATAGTTCTTGCATGCATGTTTTGTTGAACAAACCTCAAAGTGAATCAAGTTACAATCGTTTATTAACTGGAAAACTGTATATACCATTTCTAATTTGATACTTGCTAATTTTTCTTCAGACAAGGAACACACAATTAACGTTGTTAAACTACCTAATAAACATAGCGAAAAGAAGTTCCGATTCTGAGTTGAGCCTAGTAAAAAGTCGTTCCAATTACAATTGCAAAAATGTAGGTCAAATCAAGTTAGAATCAAATTAATGTTCGCATTGTCGTTGTCTTTTGGTCAATAAACGACTCTTTGTCGTCCTGATGCGTGGCTATTAAACTATGATGGCTAGAGCTCTCGTGGTTTATTTCCTATGCATCAGAACTCCAAACCGTTGTTTATTGACCAATAAACAACGATACATAGAAATTATTTGTTAAGTTTATAATTATTACATGCATATTGTGTTGAAGAAACTTCAACATGAATGAAATTTCAATCGTTCATTAAGGCCACAACAAATTGATCAGTTGTTCTACGGATTTTGTCCCAAAAAAATTGGAGCGAGCGAGCGAAATAAAAATAAAAATATTTTTTTTCCATTTTCGATAAAATCGGAGGCGAGCGAAAAGCGCAAAATAAAAAAAAATTCTATCATGCCCATAGTGTTTAAAAATTACTCCCAAACGCCATCATAACTTGATATCTTGTTAATAATTTCTTCTTCATCTGCTCTGTTCCATAAATTGTTGTCAAAATCAATATATATGTAATAAACAAAGCAACTAATTTCTCCATTTCTTCTCTGACCATGTCTTGCAAAGGGTTTTGTGCAACAAGTCTTCAATAGTGATTCTGCTATTAAATTAACGACCGGCAGTAAATACTAAATAGCCATATCTTAACTATAAGAAAGTAGACCTTATACGAGGTAATTGTCATTATCAAAAAATATATTTGATACACCAAGTCATTCACTACCAACAGTTTAATAACATGAATATGAAATGTCATACAATAAACACAAAACAATTTAGGAATCACTAGTATAAGATCTGCATCTTTAAATGACACGACGAAACAACTGGACACCACCATTTTTTTAAACCGTAAACCAGGACTCACACTGGCTCTTATTTTTATTGAGCCATTTTTTTTATCGACTCGCAACATCGTTGCCTGTTTCCATGTCAGGGAATAGTTATATCTTACTGTTTTAATTGCTATAAAATTATACTTCACTGTGCTGTATTATATTAATTAATTATGGCATTAACAAAAGCATTAGTATACTTCGATTTTTATTAACATTTTTCTTAATTGTTCATTGCAGTAAACTTGGATAATTATTTTTTATTCAAACATACACTCTTAAACTATCTACAAGATGTAAACAAAATATATCCATAAATAAATTAAAATTCATAACTAACATAATGACTTGGCTTGCCCTGTTAAATGTACCTTAATATATAAAGGCTGAACAAAATGTACACCAAACAGATATGTTGAATTTATAAAATGGACATGTCAGAAACAACTTATATGTGTGGATATTAGAAGTAAGAAATCAAGGACAAACCGCTGGTCAAAACTGTCCGAAATGTAAACACACCCGATAATCAGTCCATTTGACATAATCCAGACATCCAATTTCACACATCCTTTATCAACAAGATAATCCTTTAATTAACTGTTAATTAACTGCTGATATTACGAGAGCTTGCTAGCAATCATCTTTAATTAGGCAATGAATGCTGACAAACAGCTCGTTGTGTTTTCACAAGTTCGATAAAACATGATAAGAAATTGCCGAGTTGAAATACACATGGCAGCTGTGCCAGACTGGCTGTTGGCGATTAAAGGTCTGGTTCATAAATTGTGTGCTCTGGACATTAACCAGTCGCCGCAAAGTGCCTTATTCACGTCTATATCAGTACCAATTGCTTGTTATGATTTGGGTACACCACGAAGACGGCGTTTAACGTAAAATGAGACTCATTAATGAAACCTTCATTTAAAAAAATCGGATGCGGGGCAAACTTGTAGGTGCGGGCGCAAAATAATTTTTTTTTTTTTTTCGATTTACGATTTTAAGGTGCGGCAAATCCGACGAACATCTGATCAATTTGTTGTGGCCTAACTGGAAAATTGTACATACTGTAAATACATAAGTGTGAATGAGTACAATTACTAAGACCTAACGGTGTAACTTCAAACATCAAACTATGCGGAAATCTACGAGCAATTTTGTAAAACATCGAAACTGAAATACGCTAGGCGGGTATTCACAAAGATCCGGAACTTAATTTGAAAAATTAAGATATTTTTTCTATGTAAAATTCAGTGATTTCCGATTACAAAGGTGTTGATACGATACATCTTTGTTTAAAACATATAATGCAAAAAAACCTGACACAGCAACAGGCTTAAGGTAATTTGTGAATTATAAAAACAAACTTATGTTTTCAATAAAAATATTTTTCAATATAAGCTCTGTGCCAGTATTCCAGAAACATCTTAAGTTTTTACCTTCAAATATTTTCTAATTTTAAAATGAGATATACATTTATGAATCCATAAATTTACATTTATGTAAACAATAAAAATAATAAGTTAGTTATTATTTTATATACATCATTTAAATTTACAAAGTCCTCTACAGCTGTGTAACATCATTTAAATTTACAAATTCCTCTACAGCTGTGTAACATAATTTAAATTTACGAATTCCTGTACAGCTGTGTAACATCATTTAAATTTACGAATTCCTTTACAGCTGTGTAACCTCATTTAAATATATTAATTCCTTTACAGTTGTGTAAACAATATTGTAACATGATACTTGTTAATTTTTCTATAGACAAAGAACTGTTAAACTACCCATAAACAACGCAAACATAAGTTCCGCATCTGAGGGAAGCATAGTAAAAAGTAGTTCCAATAACAATTGCAAAAAATATATCTCAAATCATGTTAGAATCGAAATAAATTTCGCATTAACGTTGTTTATCAGCCAGTAAGAAACATTTTGTCGCTCTGATTAGTGGCTATTAAACAATTCGAACTAATGCCCTCGTGGTTTGAGTCACACGCATCAGAACTTAAAATCGTTGTTTACTGGCTGATAAACAACGATAAATATTAAATTATGCCTTAAATTTATAATAAGTTGAAAACTAATAAATACTAAGCCCATAGTAATTTAAATAAGCAATTAAATAGTGGCGTAAAACGGTGATATAAAAATAAGATTCTACCTAAGATGTTTCTGGAGTATGGCCCCAAAAGTAATAACTGTCTCTTTATCCGAGAAAATGTAGATCCTGCAATAACTTGATGTGCTTAGTGAGAAAGCAGTGAGAACACATTGTTTTTTCTTTTTCGTCTTACTAAATTATGGTTGCTATGGAAACAGAATAAATATTGCACAACAACAAGAGTCTCGCTACCTTTTCTCCTGGATTGATTTTGATTTGGTAAAACATTCACCAAGAAAGTCAGCATTGTTGAAATAAAATTTGATGTGATTATGGACTGTCAAGTTTAGTTTAAAATTACATGTATATATTAAAGATCGAGAGTCGAAAGTCGAATGCTTTTTGAGACACTTTCAAGTCCGTGTCTATGGTAGAACCACTCTACGATGACTTTTAATTAAGATCATTCGCAAGCTCCCGGAGTAGGGATCAAACTCACGATCTTCCGATCGAAAGGTGGATATCACATAAATTACTGCAACACGATTCTGTTGCAACAAAAGTGTTGGTAATTGTACACATAAAACTATCATGCTGCCACTTTTCGTTATGATTTTGATGTTGTAAAATTCAACGAAGAAAGTGGAATTGTAGAAACAGAATCTGAAGACATAGTGGAAAGTCCGTCCGTCTGTCAGTGACAGCTTTGATCCTGATAACTCAACATGTGCAAAAACTAGTTTTATGAAACGTTATGTCGCATAATTGTGTCCGGCCGTTGTGGTTGTGTTCTGTCGTTGGAACGCTTGCTTGAGTTCGGTTGTGGTGTCGCTTGGCTGAGTTCCGTTGTTGTGTCGCTTGGTTGTATTCTGTGTGTAGCTTGGTTGAGTTCCGTCGTTGTGACGACTGGCTTGAGTTCCGTCGTTTTGACGCTTGGTTGAGTTCCGTCGTTGTGACGCCTGGTTGAGTTCCGTCGTTGTATCGCTTGGTTGAGTTCCGTCCTTGTATCGCTTGGTTGTATTCCGTTATTGTGTCTCTAGGTTGAGTTCCGTTGTGTCGCTTGGTTGAGTTCCGTCGTGTAGCTTGACTGTGTTCCGTTGTTGTGACGACTGGATGAGTTCCGTCGTTTAAGGCATGGTTGAGTTCCGTCGTTGTGAAGCTTGGTTGAGTTCCTTCGTTGTATAACTTGGTTGAGTTCCGTCGTTGTGTCTCTTGCTTGAGTTCCGTCGTTGTGACGCTTGCTTGAGTTCCGTCGTTGTGTCTCTTGCTTGAGTTCCGTCGTTGTGTCGCTTGGTTGAGTTCCGTCGTTGTGAGGCTTGGTTGTGCTACGTCGCTTTAACGCATGGTTGTGTTCCGTCGTTGTTTCGCTTGGTTCTGTTCCGCCGTTGTGTCGCCTGGTTGTGTTCCGTCGTTGTATCACGTATTGGTTGTGTTCCGTCGTTTTGTCGCTTGGATGTGTTCCGTCTTTGACGCTTGGATTCGTTAGGTCGTTGTTTTGCTTGGTTGTGTTCCGTCGTTGTATCTCAAACGTGTTTTCCGTCGTTTTGTCGCTTGGTTTTGTTTCGTCGTTGTGTCGCCTGGCCGTGTTACTTCGTTGTGCCGCTTGGTTGTGTACCGTCTCTGTGTCGCTTTGTTGTGTTGCGTTATTGGTGTCACGTCTTGTCTGTGTTGCGTCGTTGTGTCGCTTAGTTGTTTTCCGTCGTTGTGTCTCTTTGTTGTGTTGCGTGGTTGTATCTCTTGGTTGTGTTACATTGTTGTGTCCCTTGGTTGTGTTGCGTCGTTGTGGCTCTTTATTGTGTTTCGTTGTAGTGTCGCTTGGTTGTTTTCCATCGTTGTGTCACCTTGTTGTGTTCCGTCGTTGTATCGCTTGGTTGTATTACGGTTTTGTGTCGCTTGGTTGTATTACGTTGTTGTGTCACGGTGCGCATCATATTTCCTGTTATTGGACGTTGACGCTATTTTGGCGTCGATATTGACGCGACTTGTCAAGCTGCTGTTATACATTGTACGCTTGTTAATACGATAGGGTTGTTTTGTTGTTCAAATGCGTGTTTGTGTGTGTGTGTGTGTGTGTGTGCGTGCGTGCGTGCGTGCGCGTGCGTGCCTGGTTGCGTGCGGCCGGGCGTGTGTGTGTTATTAAGATTAACAGTGTATAGCCGCAGTTTAATGCCGAGATAATTAGAACCTTTTTAATGAATACCAGTTTTTGTGTGTGTTTTGTACGCTTAATTTTCGGACACACCTCGTATATGCTTTGCAGTTATATGTCTATTTGCAGATTCGTTAACATTTAGGAAGTGTTGTAACTAGATTCGTATACATAATTATCGCTTTTGCTTATTTTTACGTCGGAAAACGATTGTGCTCTAAATTGTTTATGGTGAAGAAAATGTTTCGGCACGAGTATGCAAAAAAAAGCATTGTACTACTACAATTAATATACCTACTTTTTACGGTCTGTGGACAAACTGCAATGGGGCTGTTGTATTATAGTGTTCATAAACAATACGTATAGGCAATAAAGGCCATAAAGCATATGGAATTGCAGTTTATACAGTTTTTTTCGGGGTTTGATTTTCTGGAGAATTTATTCAGTCAGATTTCGCAATCGAACAGCAATATTTACACATTCACCAAACGTGTGCCACCGATTAGTTTAAAATGAAACAAACAATGCCTTGAATATGAGAGATATACTGTATTTATTTGATAATTAATACTTATCAATTAAATTTCGACAACTTCATTTTCTCTAGACTGTGGCATTTACTTTATTGGAACTCCATGCAAGTAATGCCTGTTCTTACTAAATCATGAATGAACAGTTAAGCAAATTCCATTTGGAAATATAATAAAATATCATAAAAATAAAAATAATTCATATATGATGATACGGCTCTTCAATTATTCTGTTCGCGATCAAAATGTCCTCAAGTACATGTTCCTGAATAGCACGTGAGACAACTGGATGTTACTTCTTTGCGAATTCCTAGCAGCAGTTGCTTCCCCTAGGTTGACTCTGCCTGATTATTCGCATGATTTAACGAATTTAATTAAAGTTTTGTTTTACATCTTAGCTCATCTGGTATATAACTGTATTGCCTTGGCAGCGATTAATGTAATACAAGTTAATTTGGTAAAATAATATTCTACTAAACATTCGAGGAACTATTGGAAGTTAAGGTGACCTGTCCTAGTCGCCTCAGCTTCCTCGTCCGAACTTCTGTTTATGTTTTGGTTCAAAAGTCTTCTGATTTCAAAGCGTTATAATTTAATTTTTCAATTCAATTCAATATATTTATTGCGTAAAACATATCAATATGTTTATAGCAACAATAAACATTACATAGTGATGGTAAGACATGAAAATACTAACAAGATAAGTGATTTTATGAGTTTACAGAAAAGCTTTTACATATTTGTGAATAGCAACAATTTAAGAAAATAGGAGTTGTTTCTAAGTTTATTTGCGTAATTTATAAATTTCGCTAAATTTATAAGAGACTTGGTTGATGTGACGGATAACAAATTGGCGATTTTTGTAACGATGGCCAGGTATAATAATATCTTTGTTATATATTTCGCTCTTTGTTCTGCATATTTTGGAAAGACTAGGAGAAAATGATATTCGTTTTTGATCATATTTTGATTACATTTTGTTCACAGTCTTTCTTGCCCCTGGATGTTGGAATAGCGGCCTCGTTCGATAAGTAGGTCTTGCGATGACGTTCTGATTTTAGATAGAGCGTTTCTAAGTTTGTAATCACTAATAACAAGATAGTTTTCAATAGCCAAAGTATGTTAAAATAAGCAATAGATTGCAGTCGACTGGAGTTGTTGATAGAAGAATACCAACTTTGATAGTAATTATCAAGGATTCGTTGTCTAATAGCGTGGAAATTAATCAATTCGTTAGACTGGTACGTCCAGAGATATCCTAAACTCTCGTGGAAAATCTGCTTTTTTTTCGAAGCCCAGTTACATCCGCTATAATTAATATATCTGTCTGCGTCAATTTTAAGTGTAATATAAGTTTTGTACAAAATATAATTCTCGTTAAGTGTCAATAATTTAACCCAGTACTTCATCACAAGGATGCTTCTGTGTTTGTTCATGGGTATTTGCCCCAGTTCGCCGAAAAGTGCTTCGCGATTAGTAGAACGTCTAACACCCAATATCTTACGACAAAACTTTAAGTGTACTATTTCGACATTTTGGCCTTTGTGATAACCCCATATTTCTGCAGCGTTATTGAGAACTGGGAGAAGAAGTGCATTAAATCATTCAATTGTGTTTGTAACTGGTAATTCTAAGTTATTATAAACATTTAAAAGGTTGTGGAGTGAATACATCGCATGCTGAGCTACTCTTTGTTGTGTACGGTGCCAGTTGCCGTTTTTAGAAAGGTGTGCACCCAGATATTTAAAAGAAGTTACGTTTTTGATTGTCGCATTGTATTAAAAGAGATCATATACAGTATGTCGCCCATTTTTAAAGATCATTACTTTAGTTGTTTTTTTTAACATTTAAACGAAGTCCCCACGTGTTACAATATATTTCGATATCGTTCAGTATCAACTGTAGAGTTTTCGGATCGCTTGCAAAGACTACTGCATCGTCGGCAAACAGCAACATTAAATTTTGTAAATCATCAATGTCAATAATAACATTTAAATTACTATCTATTTTTCCAAGAAATATCATTTAGGATAAACAGGCAGAGTATGCTACTCGCTGCGTCCGCTTGTTTGACTCCGATGTTCGAGTTTATTGGAGCGGATAGTTCGTTTTTGTACCTAACGCAAGATTTGACTACATTATACATCGATTGTCGGCTTTTTATAGATGTCGTGCTAATATTCGCAGACAAAAGCTTTCTCCATAATAATACTCAGTCTATTCTATCAAACATGTTTTCCCAATTTAAGAACGCTAAGTATAATTTTTGCTTTTTTGCGAGTGTGTTTGTGATAATAGCGTGAGTATAAATATGCAATCGATTGTTGATTTATTTTTCTGAAAAAAACAAACTGATTATCGATAAAGATATTATGCGTGTCCGTCCACCTAGTAATTCTACTTAAAAGCATTTTTGATTAAATTTTCGACAATATATTATGTAAAGTGATACCACGAAATTTTTTGGCTTCATGCGTTCCGCCTTTAAATATTGGAACAATCATTCCCTCTGCCCATTTTGTTGGAAATATACCATCGTTAAATATTTTATTATACAACCTTTATAGCATTGGCGATATGATATCAAAAGAACTTTTTAAGATTTCGGCTATAAGTAATAATTTCAAGCACTTTTGTAATTATTTTGTGCAAAAACTGCGTCTTTAATTTCAAAGTCGGTGAAATAATTATTTAAGTCGTTGACGTATACTGTTTCATCAAATGCATTGGGTGTTTGTGTACTTGGTATTTGGGTCCCTTAGCGTTTATTATAGTGGTCAAATAGATAATTTCTCGGTACGTCATTGGGATTGATATTACCGGTATTTCGATTATATTGTTTTTTAATACTATTCCAAAATCCTTTAGAATCATGTTTCGCTTATTTACCAATACGAACCCCCTCAGTACGCACAAAACGTTGTCTATGCGTGCGTTTAATATAAGTATAATGTCGGTTTTTAATTAAATAAATACGTTTGTTTTCTTCACTTCTTGTTCGCAAAAACAAATTTACCGATTTGTTAAATTCATGTCGTGCATCGGAGCATTCTTTTATTGAACCACGATTTTTTTCGCTGTCCCCGGGATGTTATTGTTTACATAACATTTTGGTTTACCAAATATAGCTATCGCGTTGTCTCGCAAAAATATGGTGAACGTATTTATAGTTACATCAATGGTATTGCTAGGTATATTAGAAGTCATATCGTTCAAAGTCAATATGTTATCAAATAATTTGTTGCGGAATATTTCTGCTCGTGAATTATCCCATTTGATTGTCATTTCAGGATTTTCATTTATTGGGTTGTCAATTAAAATGATGGACTGTATTCTTGAAATACGAAAATGAACGCGGGAATGGTCAGAAAGAAAATTCGGGGGCATTATTTCAAACATTGAAATAATATCAAAATCCGATTGTTTTAACAATAAGTAGTCTACCACACTTGAACCATTTGCATTTATAAATGTAAAATCGCCAACATTGCTATAATTATGTAAGCGGCCGTTACCTACTAACTTGAACCTTTGAATATACCTTTGTCACCAACTTCAGCACCAGATTCAACATTTTCCATAACTCTGTTTTTTGACAGGGTTAAAAATACAGGGTTATGCCCCTTTCAAGTTACGCTTTCTTTTGAAGTTATTACGCATTCTAACGTGATTATCGCTAATTTTTCTGTAGACAATGAACACATTTATCGTTGTTAAACTACCCAGTACAAAACCCAAAAAGTAGTCCCGATTCTAAGCGGAGCATTGTAAAATGTAGTTCTCATTACATTTGCAACAATATTAAAATCATGTCAAATCATGTTAAAATCGAAAAAATTTTCGCATTTTTGTTGTTTTTCGGCCAATAAACAACTCTCTGCCGTTCTAATGCGAGGCTATTAGACCGCCCTCGTTCTTTAATTCCTATGCATCAGAACACCGAATGGAAATGTATTTATAAAAGATACAATGCGTAATAAACTAGTCGAAGCAGTTCAGATAAAAAATGGACACGACAAAATGCCGTAGTTAGTGGTTGTTAGCCTATATGATTCGATTACTTCTCAATAAACAACAATAGTGCGAAGATTATTTAGATTCGTTGTTCCATAAGGACGTTTATAATAAAACACAGTTATGTTTCAAACCACATACACTATTTTTAGTCCTTGTATACTGCACAGTGGGTCTTTTGTTCTTCGTGTGGTTGAATGAAAACTCAATAAATCTCCGTTTTTCATTCAGTGTAAACATTGTTAAATTAAACATAATATCTTAGTCTGATTTGATACAAAGGGGTTCGATAGATTTACCGTGATTATTTTATATATGAAAAAGAATGGTCATCGCTTCAGTGGTGCTGCAAGCTGGAGGTCTTATAGTTCCGTCTCTCTATTGCTGCAGAACGCGCTTCTCTTCACAGTTTCCGCGTTTCCGGTGGTACTAAGCCCGGTCTATTCTGCTGGACACATCGTCTGCATAATTTGTCGTCTGTTCCGTGTCCCATGTCCCATTTTCATGTAAGAAACATCTGTGTCGGGGTTGAAATACGGATTAAATCGAGCTGATTTGTGAACCCTAAGTCTACCTGAAGAGTAACCAGGGCTTGTATTTGTATTTATAAAGCATCTTAGTCAACTATAAGTAAAAATCTAAAAAAACTGAAATTAGAGTTCTTGTGTTGTTGTTGTTTTTGTTGTTTTGTTGTTTTTTGTTTTTTTTTTACAAAGAAATACATTTCTGACGATTTTGTCATACAGTTGTAACATTATACCAATTATAATAATATTAAGTTTGCCATGTACATGTTCAAAAGAACGGTGCTTTGTAGGATCATATTTTTCACAAATAATATTTTTCACACGCCTGTGAAGAATAGGATATCATTTGTCACATTTATAAGTGTGAAGAATGTGACTGACCGAAACAGAGGTATGCGTACGGATCACATTTTTCGCATATTTTATGGTGAAATTGTAACGCGACGATCGATGAAATCATTATTTGGAGCATAATTATACAGTCATCATCATCATCATTGTCATCATCATCATCATAATCATCATCACCATCGTCGTAGTCATCATCATCATCAGCAGCAGCATCATCGTCATCATAACTATTCTCGTCATCACCATTATTATCTTTATACTTATCGTCATCATCAGTATTGTCATCACCGTACCATGCATGACGTACCGTACCGTAAATGCTCCGTTTTATTTCGGGCAAAAACAGTGTGAAAAATAGGATTATGTTGTAAAAAGTAAATTTTTTGAAATTCAACACTTTTTTTTCCTGTGTGAAGAATATGATTTGAGTGCATATCAAGAACTGGACTCGATCACAAATTTCACAAAAATGTGAAAAATGAGATTGCGATGTGTAAAGAATGATATCCTTTTTTCACACCGGTAAAAAATTAAATCCTATTTTTCACGCGTGTGAAAAATGATTTGTTAAAATATGGTCCTACAGTGTTTCAAACACACATTTTGCTTTTGCGTTATGCTCAATTTAAGTTCAAAGTAGTTTAAGAATCCTTATAAATATGGACCCTGGAAGGACTGCGTATATTGAAGGCTGAGTAAGAGGCGTTTGTTCGTAAGGGGATCCTTTCCACTTGTATACGAAGTGCACCAAAGTGACAAGGCCGAATGGTGAGCTTTTGTGGTCACGAACAGTCCGTCGTTCGGCGTCATCATTCGTATAGTATTGTTTATTTGCATAATCAGCTATATATGCTTTTGGCAAGAGACAATCATGCTATAAGTACATATACACAGTGAGATGAAGATGGACTGGATAAGAAAATAATAAATAATAAATAGGATGCTAAGAATATCAGTATATGACATAACAATATAACACAAACAAATCCAAGTAATGTGAAGCATTTGAAACATCTAGCCAGCAACAGAAAGGTCGATGATATCTTTTCCTATTAACATTGCAAAACAAATAAATGTGGATGCTTTACGAAAACGTTTGACAAACTTTGAAGACAGTTGGTTTTCAAAATAATTCAATGTATTATATGACAGTTGTATGTTGTATTTAGACATCAGGTCTCTATATTTTGGACAAATACGCAGGAAATGAAATCCAGATTTGATCATTCCAGTACTATACACTTTACACATAAGATCATCGATGTTAATATTATTAACTCTTCCTTTTTCAATTTCTAAATGATGTGAACACAATCAAAATCTACTCAATGCTACTCTATGCTTTTCATTGTCGATTTGATTCAAATAAGTTTCAAAACAAAATTCCTTTTTTTTAATTTGGTGTAATATTTAAGTTTACTCTGAGACTGTATACACTCATACCAAGTTTGAATGTGAACATCACGGACTGTTTGTTTCAACATATATGTATAATTGACATCGTGATTTTGTCACAACCACGGGTTACTGAAACCAAGTAAATCAAGTCTAGTTTTAACAGCATTTGGTCAACAAAATATACGATCAATATTGATGCAAGCTTCATCAGTGGTTAAGTTAATAAATAGACAGCATGAATGGATTCGTGTTATTGTCAAAAGTAATAAATAGACAGCATGAATGGATTCGTGTTATTGTCAAAAGATTTCATTGCACAGTGAAGAAAACAGCCACAACTTAAAAAGATTTATCTGTTCATATTTTCTCGGACAGAAAGCGACATTTGAAAAAATCTCTCAATACTTCATTCTTTGAGTGAATTTGACTGAGTGACGCCGATGTGATTCTAAATCTATGTTTCTCACTTGTATTTACATAGCCACATAAACATATTTTTGTGTCGCCTGATTCGGCGACATATAGGTGTTACTTTTATCGGCGGCGGTGTCGGCGGTGTCGGCGGCGGCGTTGTCCCCTTTCGCTTGTCCAGAACATAACTCTTAGACTATTAAAGCTATTAACATATAAAACTTCATAGGTAGATAGATCTCATTGAGGAGAAGTGCAGTGCACAAGAACCGTTACTCTGCACCTTATACTTTTGGAGTTATTGCCCTTTGTTTATTTTCATACTTAATTTTTGTCCGCAACATAATTCTAAGACTATGAAAGCTATCAACTTGAAACTTCATAGGTAGATAGATCTCATATAGGAAAAAGTGCAGTGCACAAGAATCGTTACTCTACATCACATATTTTTGGAGTTATTGCCCTTTGTTTCTTTTCCTGCTTGATATTTGTCCGGAGCATAACTCGACTATGACGGCACCTCATGCTTTTGGAGTTATTTCCGTTTGTTTATTTGCATACTTAATTTTTGTCCAGAGCATAACTTTTAAGTCTATGAAAGCTATCAACTTGAAACTTCATAGGTAGATAGGTCTCATTGAGAAAAAGTGCAAGGCACAAAAACCGTTACTCTGCATCACATACTTTTGGAGTTATTGCTCTTTGTTTACTTTCCTACTTGATTTTTGTCCGGAGCATAACTCTAAGACTATGAAAGCTATCAACTTGAAACTTCATAAGTAGATAGATCTTATTGAGGAAAAGTGCAGTGCAAGGGAACCGTTACTCTGCACCTCATACCTTTGACGTTATTGCCCTTTGTAAATTCTAATACTTATTTTTGTGTCGCATTTTTGGTTTTAATTATTATTTTCTTTGCAATTAGCCAGAGTGCAGTGCTTTTGAAGATTTCAATAAATCTGTTAAAAAAGAGCATTAACCTTAAGTGCTTCTTCACTTGGATTCACGTAAGCTATCCGGCGTCAGACGACACATCCGACTCGCTGAGTGTCTATGAACATTCTTTGCACTGTTGACATTAAAGTATTTTTTTCTTTTCTTTTGTATTATGCTTTATATGATGTTTGTATCGAGGTGACATATAGTCTGTCTGTCTGTCTGTCTGTCTGTCTGTCTGTCTGTCTGTCTGTCTGTCTGTCTGTCTGTCTGTCTGTCTGTCTGTCTGTCTGTCTGTCTGTCCGTCCGTCCGTCCGTCCGTCCGTCCGTCCGTCCGTCCGTCCGTCCGTCCGTCCGTCCGTCCGTCCGTCCGTCCGTCCGTCTATCTGTTTGTTTGTGTGTCTGTGTGTTTGTTTGTTTGTTTGTTCGCAGCTTTAGGCAAAACATTATGAACGGATTTGCATGATTTTTTTTTCTGAAAAAGTCGATAATCTGCAAATCAACAAATGATTAGATTGTGTTCGTGATCCGGATCACCGACTGGATCCAGGATTTTTGTTTGGAAAGATTCTCTGTTATTAATAGATTTTTACATGATGGTGTATACTGGATTAGTAACATACCACGTGGGTGATCGAGCGGAGGTCTTCGCTCTCAAAGTGCCACCAAGTAACGTGAATGATTTATTAAAAGACAAAATGACTAAGTAATTCCTTTTCAGCAGTTTCAAACATTCACTATTTAGACTGATGACAATCAAATATAACAAAAATGCGTGTATATTGCTTAATATATACAACTTAAATCGTTATAATCTTCTGATAACTAATTAGGCGGTTTAATTTGATACAAGATACAAGAACATGTTAAATAATAGTTCACAATTATACTTTTTCTGTTTGATACCGATAAAAATCCATTGATATTTGGTTGTGTTAGTTGTGTCCGGACACATTGGAATTAGTCAGACCTAAGTATATTGACCCAGTTTGCGTCCGGATTTTGAAAATAAATATCATAGCTTCGCCCGTCCAAATGCGTGTTTTTGAATATGTATAAATGATTGAGAATCATTAAAACATAAAAATAGAACAAAATCAGAACAAATGTAGAACCATACAAGCTGAAGTTTATAGCGCGCTCGCTTTAGATCATACGACGTCTCAAATGTTCTGCTTGCATGGGGGTACATTGACTGGCCTTTCATCCCTGCCTCTGTCTGGACACATGCAACTGTCGCAATGGTGTCTGCCTTGGTTCCTGGTTCGATCCCAACTCAGTGAGCGTTCTCAAGATCTTTCCAAAGACACCAAGTACTGGTTCTTCCCAGGAAACGGACTCGAGAGTGTCTCTATAAGCCCAAGGCTTTCTATGCATTCGAGATAAAATAAATAGGTTTAAACTTAAACTGTCGTTGGCAGAAATCAAATGCTTGACGACTGCTCTCTGCCACTTTGCCAAATTTTGATTGGACATGCCGTGTGGATCAAGTTGAGCTGTCACGTAAACCGGAAGTTTACAGATCGGAAGCAAGTGACTTGTTAGGACCGTCCTGACCTATATAATCACTGGTACATGTGCACCAATTTTTTTTGACATTGGAGAAGAATAAGATTAAATTCTTGTGATTTATGCACATTACGAACAACGAATTGTTTCTCATTCACGTCCCTGCACAAACTCATTGTCATGTTTATTACACCGTAATAATCTTCAAAGGCGCGACCTGGTCCCTTATTTAGAAAGATTTGTAAGTCGTTCGTAACTGAGTTGAAAATAAGTCAAAACACCACCGCCAACAACAACATCATCGACAACAGTTTGTAAGCATACAATTGTTTTAATCATATGCAAAAACATAAGTGCTATACATTTATGAGAAAAATATTAAATAAGGTAATGAAAGAAGTTAACAAAAAATACATATATCCTAACATGTGCACGACGATTACTTAATATTAGTGGAATCTAATTGCAACTATTTTGTCAAAATCTTCAAACTATGCATTTCTTTGTCAGACTAAACTCCTATTAGATAATTTTGGAATTGTAAGACTGTTTTCTAATGTTCGAACATTTATAATTTCCAGCATGTATCTTGGAGGGCACATGACCTTAGGGCTTGACTCGTATTGCTTGTTTCCCCTCCCACTTCCGGCCCAAAAGAAATGGACACGACTTAAAGTATTGTTGGCTTCTTTCATGTGAATGGACCAGTGTAAAACTTAACCTGCAAACGCTCGTCGAGTATGTGTTGTGTATGTAGATTCTAAAAAATAAACGTGACAAGATACTGACGTTTCATAATGGCGTGTGCTTGTAATTTGTAACAAAATTATCATTTTTCCTAATAATTGCTTTGTTTATGATATGTATTAGATCTTTATCCACGACGACACATACTGTACGATTCGTATTCATGGTGATCAGCTTATGTACGATCTTTTTTCACGATAATAACTTTGTGTAAGATATTTGTTTGTGATTAATGCATACTGTACGATCTTTCGTCATGACAGTTTACGAAAAAAATCGTCACGATCGCATACTGTTTGATCTTTGTGAACGATGATTTCCTCGTGCGTTAGGTCAACCTTAAAAATTGCTTGTTTACCGTTGACTACCTACGGTTGCTGTTAACGGATAGGTAGGCAGTCATTTTTTTTTTAAAGTTTATGAATGATCCATTTAGCGTCAAAATATAGCGTATAACAAAGACATTGCTTTTGATAATTTAATCAAGTGTCTGTTGATAAAACGAGAGTTTGCTAGCAATCATCTCTGATTAGACAATTAATGCTGACAAACAGCCGGTGTGTTTTCAAACGTTTGATAAAACATTATTAGAAATTGCATTTTGATATGGCCTATTATAAGCCAGGGTCCAGCTGATATAGCTTTTTTATTAATCCAATGGATAACGACCGAAATGAAAGAAGAACGAGTTTTTATTTAACCCAAAGAAAAAATAGAATAACTGGTTTTATTAAACAAAGAAAGACTTTTTCGTCGAGTAGGTAGGCAATGGCAAACAAAGCTATTTTAATGTTGGCCTTGGTGGTGTATCATGGGATTGTGTTGCGTTGCGCTGTTGTGTCGCTTGTTTGTGTTACGTCACCTGGTTGTGTTACGTCGGTGTGTCTCCTAGTTATGATATGCCGTTGTGTCGCCTGGTTGTTTTACGTCGCCTGGTTGTGTTACGCCGTTGTTTCGCCTGGTTTTGTGCCATCGTTGTGTCGCCTGGTTGTGTTACGCCGTTGTGTCGTCTGTTTGTATTACGTCGTTGTGTCTCCTGTTTGTATTACGCATTTGTGTCGCCTGTTTGTATTACGTCGTTGTGTCGTCTGGTTGTGTTACGTCGTTGTGTCGCCTGGTTGTGTTACGTCGTTGTGTAGCCTGGTTGTTTTACGCCGTTTTGTCGCCCGTTTGTGTTACATCGTTGTGTCACCTGGTTGTTTTACGTCGTTGTGTCGCCTGGTTGTGTTACGTCGTTGTGCCGTCTGGTTGTGTTACGTCGTTGTGTCGATTGACTGTGTTCCTTTACGCTGTTGTGTCGCCTGATTGGATTATGCTGTTGTGTCGCCTGGTTGTGATATTTGCATAAGTTACTCTTGGTTGTTTAACACGTTTTCGTTGCTTGATTAATTGTTGTATTGTATCACGTACAAATTGTTGTGTTGCTTGACTCAGTAACTCATGAAAGTGTTGTGAAATGTGTTGCGTGTGGATGTTGGATTTAGATTTATTTGATCGTAGATGAACAAAAACATACGGTTTGTGTTTTTATGACCCCACAAAGTAGTAGGCGTTAAGCATTGCACTTGTCCGTCCGTCCGTACGTAGGCCTACGTCTGTACGTCAGTAAGTCCATACGTTCCGAAATTGTGTGGACTCAACTTCTCTTTAACTACTTGGCGGATTTCGCTTGAACAGCTGAAGAACCTTAGTGTATAGGTCATTGTAAAGGAAGGAAGTCTGACGGTGACCTATTTTTAGCCGAATTATGGCCCTTTGTCATTTTCTCCGCTATAGAATATATATGAACATAAATTTGTGGAGGCGACAATCAGTGTTAGAGACATGCCCATTGTCCGTGTCTATACACGTGTCGTGGGGGAATCCGTGTCTGTGTCCATACATGTGTCGTGGGGGCATCCGTGTCTGTGTCCATACATGTGTCGTGGGGGCATGCGTGTCTGTGACAAAATTCTCATTAAATTTAATCTTGTATAAAGTAACAGTGTCCCACTACATGTACAGTTGTATTTAATTAAATTGAAGTACATAATTATTTGTCTGTCTGCGATAACCAAACATTGACAGTATTCATGTTTTTTATTCGCTTTTATTTATACTTATATGCCTTACAAGACATTTTGTTTGCTAAAAATGTTCCCATAATTATTGTCCATGTGTTATACACATCTTTTCCCTTCCATGTTTCTGTCCTGTGCGTCAGAAAATACGCTTGTTCAGCAGTGGTGTATAACTGTATATCCTGCCCCGTTCTGAACACGAGGAAACTCTTTTGCACGAATTGTCGTCTGCACGTCTGCTTCGTGTCACATTTCCCATTTTGAGATGCGGCTTAGTTCGAGTTGATTTATGAACCAGAAGCATAATAAAAGGATGCGAGTCATTCCGTATAGACTGGTACACGTGCACCAAGCTTCTTGGCGACATCGAGTGCACGATCTCCCTGGAATAATTGATTGTGTACGTCTTCGTCTTATTTTATTCTGGCGTTGCGAAGTAACCGCGATTTACCAGCTTCTGTTGCTGATTTGCGCATCTTACATTGAATTATCGTTTGGCCTCCCAACACTTAATATTATTTATTTCTCTTTCCTCGAAATAACTAAAAGAAATGGCCACTATTACATAAGTTTCATAATTGTGTGCATGAAACGTGACGTGAAAAAATATTCCGATATTGGCAGAGAATTTAAAGGGTTTGTTTACATATTTTTTATATTTCAAATGCAAGTCAGTGAGTACGTCTTTTTCTGAGAAACAAACAATTTATACCGGTCGACCGTTTATGATAATATCATAACAATAAGGACTCAGACATTATTATTGTTGTTGCTTTGTTTTTCAGTGCGCTAGATGTAATAATATCGTACACATACGATAGGCCGTGGAAATTAATGAAATTTTAAATAATTAAAAAAAAACAACAACAATAGAGCGGCGTTACCAGGTATATCCCCTCTCGGCGCAAACAGTGTTCTTGTCTCTCCGTGTCCGCATCTTAGCGTGAAATGTTTCTTTGTTATGTCCGTCCGTCCGTCCGTCTGTCTGTCTGCATAATATCTTGGCAAGTTTGATAAACAGCCAAATTGCTCCAGGAATTGTGGAGTTATGGCCCTTGAATTATCTAACATTGGCCGTTTTAGCGGTTTCCGATGTCAACACCGAACTTGATATTTTAAAGATTGCTTTTAACGTTTAGAGGGCAATTACTGTTTTACAAACAGCTCTTGTTACTAAATGTTCTACCAATTCTAACAATGTGTTTGGTATTACAATCTTTAAGACATTATAATTATATTTTTTAAAAATACGATCCCGTATTCATGTTGTTTGATAATGTATTTAACTTTTTATTGAATTGAACATTTAGCAGTATTGTTTATAACCGATGACAAAATAAAAACAACAAGATAATGATATGAATAAAATATCCCATTGGTTTCTGGTGAAAATGTAATTGTTATAACAAGAACAGCCGTCGTGGTATTTTTATCAACATGTGTTCTTAAAAATGTTGTTCAGGCCCTTATTCACAAATCTATTATAAGACTTTAAGCGTAATAATAAAGTATATTCTTGAAACTGCTCTTTTCTAAGAACGCTGTTAATTTGAATCTTTCTTGGTGAATAGCTGAATAGCAATTAAAATTACGAAGTTCTTTATTTAGAACGATTTGTTAATGACAATAGCGACATTGGTACCCGGCATATTTGCGAACGCAGAAATAGCGTTTATTGAGTCTGAGTCTAATTGTTATTCTTAAGTCTAATAATGAGACCGAGACTACGGGCCCAGATGTCAGGTTCATGATTATTACTAGAAATGTGAATTTGATATACATTATGTACAATAAAGCATGAGTGTCGAAAATAGAGAATGGGTAATTGTTGACTCGACGTCGGAATCAGCAGTCCTGAGTTTCCTACGATGTTACTAATTATTTGTGTAATGCATTCAAGTGCAGTTTGTTGCAGACCTTGAACATTGAAACAAATAGAAAGCCTAGATAGTGTTGCTTATGTTATTTGAAGCGTGAGAGGCCGGGGTTTTATAAATTACAGATTATATTAGTTTGTACCCAAATCACACACACCTGCTTTATTGCTCGTATTTTACTACTCTATATTCAGAATCGTTTTCATCATCAAAAACATAAATATGTCCTTAGATATTAATGATTATTTTCTTAAAATTTAATAAATTTAACTTTTGTTTTAATATATTTTTGAAATTGTATATTACAAATCTTTTCACAAAATTAAGATTTATTTCGAACAAAAATTAAATATACTTATCTTAACTGAAATTATTGGTGCACTACATCTACGTGTGTATCTTCGAACTTCCGCTCATTGTTCTAATGCGTAGGAATTCAACCATGAGGGCGTGAGCTCCAGTTGATTAATAGCGACGCATCAGAAAGAAAAATTATTTTCATTCTAACATTATTTGACATATATATATTTGCAATGTTTTTCCCTCATTGGAACTATTTTTTACATAACTCCGCTCAGAATCGGAACTTCTGTCTGCGTTGTTTATTGGTTAGTTTAACAACGATAATGTTGTTCTTTGTCTAGAGAAAAATAGCGAGTATCATTTTAGAATATATTATAACCTGGTGACGAAACAGATGGAAACATAATCATATTATGAAAATTAATGATTTAAGAAATAGTTCTCAATGGAGCGTTGTTAATTAGCTTATGCACGCTTTGGAATTATGATCAAAAAGAATCTACTAACGCTCTCGGGGTTCAATAACCGCCCACCTAAACGAAAACCCGCACGATATCAAAATGCGACAATTATTTCTATTTTGGCATGATGTGACAAATGAACTCTGCAACTATCTATATTCTACAGTGTTCCGAGCATGCTCACGTTCGCACGCGCGTCACCGCTGTCTGTCACAGTTACGTCATTCAGTATCTTTATCAAATATATGGTTATATAAGTTTCCTTTATAATAAGTGAACGAATGACGTCAGTTTTTAGACTATTGTTAACGTTGTTTATTTAAAATTCTAACGCGGCACGCGGCTAGTTTTCTATAGATAAAGAAGGCAAATAGCTGTGGGCTATTCTGCAACAAATTATGGGCGGAGGGTTATGTTTTGAAAATAGTTCCGGAATTTGGAAGAAATTGTTCCGTAAAATGCACGTGCGTAAACGCGCGATAGCAAAATTGTGACAAACAAATCATTTCTGCATTATGTAGCGCAATATAACCAAATTTGTACTACATATTTTATATTTAAGTTCACAAAAACGTTTACGTTTTGTGAATATGCTTTTAATTTGTTCTTTGTTAAAATAATATTTTCACTGTATTTATCAATACGTATGACGCCATTTGCTCGATGTTTATCAATGAAGCTGACGTCATTTTGAATTATTATTTATTGACGTCACAGAAACGCACGAGTAAATGTAGCCTTCTTTTCGCAAAATGGACGGTGTATTGATAAATATAGTTCTCATTTATAACCTTTACAAATACAGACGATTGTTATATCAGATCGTGTTAGAATCGAAATAATTGACGGGTAAGCGTTCGTTATTGCGGTAATAACCAACGGCGTTACGTTCCGATGCCTGTTATCAAATAACTCGGCTATCGCCCTCGTGGTTTAATTCCTACGCAACAACAATAAGGTCGCAGTGGTGTAATGGATATGGTGTCGGCCTTGCGATCGGGAGGTCGTGAGTTCGATCCCTACTCGGGGAGCGTTCCAATGATCTCTCTCATCTCTATCACAAGTACTGGTTCTACCAAGGAAACCGACTCGAGAGCGTCTCAGTAAGTCGTAGGCTTTTGACACAATCGAGCTAAAATAAAAAGGTTTAACTTAACCTAACAACAACTTTAAAAAAATAATGTTTAGGTCTAATATATCAATCATGATAGTATAACAGTATTGCAATCAAGTTCTTTTTTTTATTCCCGGCACATTTCCAATCATTTTCTTTACTTAACTTTTCAGGAAACGTATTCCAGAAACATCTTAAGTTTAACTTAAAATATTTTCACATACTGACTTAACAGCAGTTAATAATACATTAATAATTAATCAACACTTATTACAAAGCCATCTAAATATTATATAATAAGTTTATTAAATATATATGTTTTTAAAGTTAAAGATAATATTTTAGTTAGAATGTTTCTGGAATACGGTCCCTTGTAATCACAATGCAAAATATTATCAGTCATCCTCATTGTTTGGTATGTTTACATCTGAATGATTTCTGATTGGTTAGCTTCGTCTTCTAATCTAAAGCTGTAACACGTAAAACACGTGCAAGCAGACCGTGACCTTATTGTAATCAGGAGTGTAGCTAAACCGAATAGGACTATACCATGCTCATGGTATGTGAATTTTCGCGTCTTTATTTAGTAAGTATTCTATCCCATATAGGCATTTATTTAATAATATAAATCTAAAGAATATATAAAACATACTTATTCCGATATTATATATAAAACATATTTATACCGACTTCTAAATGCCTGGAAGGATTTTAATATTACTTCAAATAATACTCCACGTGACTAGACAATGTATCACGCACATGTCTCATGCTTATCAGTCAAAGGTCAAGGTCACAATTCAAGGTCAAATATTTGTGAATCATTTCCGCTTGTACCCTTCATTTTGCATTACAAGCTCATTTTTCCTTTTATGCAGGTCATTTTGTCAGTCAATACTTGTTCTGTGTCAAAGCTCTACATCTGTGTCAAAGCTCTACATCCGTGCCAATGTTATTTTGATGCAATATTCAGTGATTGTATTGTAATGTGTGTTCATTTTATTTTCTCTTCTTATTGCTCTGTAAGCATAAGGTGCGAAATGAACTTTGCCTAGTTACGCCCCCTGGTTATCTGATCGATTTTTACTATATCGGTAAAACAATTTTACTTTGGGCGGTTTCCACGTGGATTTCGATGAGCGCTTTTCGCGCTTTCGATTTGCTTCAATTTTGCATGTAGGGTTTTGATTGGGTTCTGAATGTTAAGACGTAGGGTGTATTCGTAACGGCTGTCCCGAACAATGTTCCAAATGTTCTTGTGCACAGTTCTTCCGAATGACCCAGAACAGGAAGTGGCAAATTCAAGATGGAGGACTATGTTGTTTGTGCATTAGCAATACTGGGAGAAGAGGACGAAAATGAGGAGAACAGAAATAATGTTGGGCAAACGGCCTTATTGACAGCATCTATTCTTCAAGTTTTGTAAGTTCTTTGTTAACACTTCTTTTGCTGCCAGCAATTTAAAACAGTTGTCCAACTTCGGCGATCTTTTTCTTATAAATTTAAAAATTAAAGGACAGAAATGTATACAGGTATTGATAAATTGTCAGTTATCAAAATCTTTAGGCTTTAGATTCATTGAACAGTAAACCCTATTCTAATACTTGTCATCAGTTGTAATTAGATACTTCTGGGCTAATTGGTTAATTTATTATTTTTTTTGCTTTGTTTTACAGCGAAGGCGAGGAGAAGTCTCGAATCAGAGGATATGTGGAAGAAGTTGTTACACATTATACTGAGGACGATTTTAGAAGAATGTTTCGAGTGAAACCAGCAACATTTTATTCATTATTGGATGAAATTAAAGACTTCCCTGAACTACAACCAGCAGGCATTGGCAGAAGGGACCCTATAAGTATTGAAAAACAGCTTTTTATAACTCTTTGGTATGTTGGCGGAGGTGACAATATAGCGCGTATTGCAGATCGATTTGGAGTGTCCGAGTCAACAGTGATTGCATGCAGAGATAAAATAATGAAAGCAATAATGAAGTTAAAAGATGTGATTATAAAGTGGCCAAATCATCAAGAATTGCGAAATGTTGAGCAGGAGTTTATACGACGAAATGGTTTTCCAGGAATAGTTGGGGCAATTGATGGAACACATATACCGATTAAAGCTCCAAAAAACAACCCACAAAGTTACGTTAATAGAAAACATTACCATTCTTTGCAGTTACAATGTGTTTGTTTGCACAACAGATTGTTTAGCCATGTTTTTGTCGGATACCCCGGAAGTGTGCATGATGCACGTGTGTTGCAGAACTCCGACCTTAGGGATGTTGGTCTTATGAAGTGTAATTATGTTTATCATATTTTAGGTGATGCAGCTTATCCACTCAGGCAATGGCTTTTAACCCCTTACCGTGACAATGGGCATTTAACTCCACAACAAAAGAAGTACAATACTTACCATTCCAGTAACAGAATGGTAATTGAGAGATCGTTTGCACTCCTGAAATCTCGATTTAGGCGGCTGCATATGGTAGATACTCACTCTGTGCCAAAAGCTTGTGAAATCATTATGACTTGTTGCATCCTTCATAACTTGTGCATTATGCAAAATGATTTGTTGGATGATAATCCTGTGTGTGATGACAATGACAATGTTGCAAACAATTTTCCAGATCATAATGCTGCCGGTGTTTTTAAACGAGATAATATATCAAGGAATCTTATATAGGCATAAGCATAAAAAACGCCACTCAAACAGAGACTAAGTGTTCAACAGATAATGCAATATAGCACAAAACAGTTCTTTGCCTCGGTAATTGTAATAAACAGTCAAACATGTTAATTGGCCGCTCTTTATATGTTATATAGATTTGACAGTAGAATGTGTTGTTTTCCTCTCTAAAGTTTGCATCTCAAAATATGTTATGGTTTATTAATGTGTTGCTGCAATTCTCTTAATGTCAACCATGAATCTATAAACTTAAAAGTTATGGTGCATTCAAGCCTAAATAAATTGGTACAATCTAAACAACAACCATTTGTTGTTTTGTTTGTGGGTTTAACACCCATTGTTTCACAGTATGTAAGTAATGCAAAGGCGGACGATTGTAGACAGTGTTCCTTGGTAGTACCAGTACTTAAATCCTATGCAACCAAATAATACTTTCTCACTATCAGGAGAGGCTACATTCTTGATAAGGTTTATTAACAAGTACAAGTCCATAGATTTACAATACTCTAAAATATCAATAAAAAGAATGTAGTAGTATATGTTTCGAAAACCTAGTAGAACTAAACTGTTTCTATACATAATTGATTTCTACAAAGTTTCACAGCTATATCGCAGGAGACTTTGCGAGAGTTGTGGCCTCTCTTGATCGTAAGATAGTATGTATTTGTGGCATATACTGTAACTCCTTATCCAAGGTTGGTTTGTTTCAGCCGTTTAGGATCATTTAACCCATGAACTCGCATATTTATGTTTGCATGTGTCCGTGACCAGTGCATATCCAGATCTGGATCTGCACTGGTCGCAGATGCTTTTAAACAGGTATGCATGATTTAATGGGTTATGGGCGTCCTACAGGAACTGTATGGGTGCCATAAGGCATAACCAATGAATTTCTCGGTCTGTAATGCAAACGACTGTCAGCTTTACCACTTGATTCAGCAGTGGAAGGCGACTGAATCACCACAGTGAGCATTGCCGGGGGGTTCTAGGATCAAACCAAGGACTCTTAAACAAGGTCTCATAATTCACAGAAGCAGGAATGAATACCAATAAAGCATTTATACTGCTGGAACCAGTGACTTGAGTCATAGTGAAAATTCATTGTATTTTTTTCAACAGGGAACAGGATAGAGTTTGCTCAACTTTATTTATTCAAAATCAAACAGTATTTCAATAAACAACAAGACATTTTTGTGAAACATGTATGCCCCCCTAAAATGTCATAATATCTATAGACTACAGTAGAACTTAAGTGTCAAAGAGAACTTAAGTTATCACACAGACAAGGTTTGGTCTACCGACAGACCGACCGACCGACATGTGCAAAGCTATATGCCCCCTCTTCTTTGAATGGGGGCATAAAATGATTCTGAGATCAAAGTTATGCTGCCTTTTGCAGATATCAATATAAATAAAATCCAACATAAACATTGGAAAACAAGAAATATCACAAACGATTTATGGCCTCTCGAGATGACAATATAAAATACAAAAATAATCTATGCTTTCTGCAAACTATCACAATATGAACAAAACATCAACAAAATAAAAATGAATATCATCACACTAGAACATCTTATATCACAAGCATTTACGCACAAAAACTACTGAAGTGACATTCAATACATGTAACATATGTATGTCTAGTCCATTTTCGTTGTATCGAAGTTGACAGTAAGGGTTAACATATAAATACAAATGCTGATATAAATATTTAAACATGTGTATCTGTCAGATAAATGAGTAATCCTTGTTGGTTTGACATTGTGCCACTAACTCAGTTGTGTTTTACTTTTAATATTTGTTATCACCTAAGTGTGTTAGCTGGTACAGCTATACAGCATCAAGGGATTGGAATTGGCCTCTTTCTCATGGCAAGAACTACAAAAAAAAGCCATTTTGCAAGTTTGTTGAAGATTAAATAATATCGTCTGTTTCCTGATATAGTACCTGATAGTATACAAACGATTTGAACAATCACAATTTGATTCCCCTTACCGAGGGGTGTGTATGAAAAAACTAAACAAAAACTATCCTAGGCATCATGGATTTTATGATGGAAAGACTCTAATTCGTTGCTTGATTTCTTGTCTGCATACTGGACATTTGTGGACTTGTGCCGCGCAATTGTTACAGGCCATGAAGTGACCACAGTCAGCAAAGACGGTGTTTCTTGACTGCTCCATACAGATGCCACATTCTGAAATGACACAATACAGGCAAAAATATATTCTTTTTGAAGAGTGTTAAAACATATAGCCCATTAACTCACAGGTATGTGTTTTTACGCTTATGTGACCAGTGCAGATCCAGATAAGCCGGCGCATCCGTACAGTATGATCAGGATTTCAATTGTTCACTACAAGAATGCTTAAGAATTTCTGACTAAAAAACGAACATTGAAGATCCTGATCAGACTGCACAGTTGTACAGGATGATCTGGATCTGCACTGGTTGCAGTCGCCTTTTAACATGTTTGTTTGTTAATGGATTAAATTGTAATCATGTGTATGTGATTGTGTGAAGAAATTCATTGGTTTTGTTTTTGTGTCAGTTGATGGAATTAAAAGTATTGCAGATCATAGATATGTTATATCACCATAATGATTCAGTAATAACTCATTAATTTAGTGGCTCCTTTTTAACGAAAAAAAACAACAACAAAAAACAACACAGCAACAGGTGATGCATAACCCTGGTAGTTATTGTTGGCTATGTGTAAATGGCAATGAATTAATTGTAGAAAGGCGATAAGATACTGCTGTATGTTAGGATTCGTTTACATGACCTTGCTAAAACAAAGCTATGGTCAAGATACCATATAACAGGCAATTAAGTTAATATGTAATGTGCAGCTTAATTTCAACAAACATACAGGGCTAGTTCTGTGAATCCCTCACATTCCTTCCAAATGAATGACAGCGATAGTGACTGCGGCTGCCGTCATTACTGCCTCCATTACTATCTCTATTCCCAGAGATAGCTGCTATTAGACTCTGCATGACTTCCATACGCTCATTGTGAATTTGCTCTCGCCTTTGTTGCTCCTGCCGATCCATTTCTTTCTGTTCATCAAGATATGTCTGGAAGAGAGCAATCAACTGGCTGGCATTTGATCGTGTAGCCTTTTTAGGTGGTGTTTCTGGTGTACCGCTTGACGATGAAGTGTCATCATCTTTGTCCGATTCACTGCATGCAGGTCTTTTCAATCGAGATGCAGAACTTGAGGACATGGTGCATTCTGGTTCGATGGTTGGATCGTTCATGAGGATCTCATCCAACTGACTTTGGTATTCAAATGTTTTCCTGTTGCTGCCAGACTTTTTGTTATTATCCTTAGTGCTCTTATAAGCTCTCAGCAGTGACTTCCATCTTCCACATATCTGTTCACTGGTAAACCCATAACCCATCTCTTTAAACTTACTGCAGATTGCTTCCCACATGCTTTTCTTTTTCATTTTGCCATTGTTTATCATCCCCACATACTCCTTGTAACAGTCAAGAAGCAATAAAGTCTGGGATGCATTCCAATTCATACCTTTTTCAGCCATCAAATTCTCAGCCACGCTCGTGCTCGTGCTCGGGTTTCCAGATGAACACGGATGACGTTTGAACGCCTCCATATCTTGAAAAAGGTTCTGGCAAGTTTCACATTGAAGGAACGTTTTGCTGTTCTGATCTGGGACGAATAGTGTCATGGTTGAATCCTCTGAAAAATACAACAACACAGAAACAATAAATATATAGCAGGCAAGTCTACAGTTAAAATATATACTGGTACTTATTTGTTTTCATCATGTACATGTATTGAACAAAGGGTTAATGGAAATAGTATTAAAACAATTACTTTCGACCTTAAAATACACTGTTAGATTCATGTGAACAAATTGGTGGCCCGACCAAAAGGGATCTGAAGTGTTTTGACACCACTATATACTATATCTATATACTATAATATATAGACCACTATATACTATATCTATATACTATATATAACGGCATATTTTTGTCCATTTTGTGGGCCGTAAATTCCGAAAAGGTTTAAATTCCGTAAATTCCAATAACTTGCAATTATAAAGCTAGCAATCAATTTATTTTATCCTACAATCACTTAATCTGTTCTATATATGCTGAAATTTACCTTAAATATGCATTAAATCCAGATTTAAACCTTGTAATTAACAATAACAATAACATGTATCTGGAAATTCCCTCATGTTCATCACATCAACCAATCAGAGCGAGGCAGCAGACAGGCTTTCCTGATTTTGACCAATAGAATGACGTAATGCTCAAAGCGTACTTCGACTATCGATTAAAGTTTACACAGTGAAGTAGCGAGAGGTGTTAAAAATTTGAATAGTGGTTGGATTTAAATTGCTCAGGCGTGCAAAATTCAAAGTGTCATTACACAATTCTTATGGAACATTAACGAGAAAAGAATTATCTACACAGGTATCGATATGTAAATATCGCTGCAATCTGATAACAGTAACTGTCTGAATTCGGGACCTGAATGTTCCGATCAAAATCCTGTCGGAACAATATAGACAAAGAAGGAAAACTTTCCACCATTGTTTTGGTCTTTCCCCGGTTGTACGCTCCAAATATTGCCAATATAAAAAGTAGCTCAATATTTGTAGAGCGTCAACATGACTCCAAATATTGCCAATATAAAAAGTAGCTCAATATCTGTAGAGCGTCAACATGTTGGACTAACATAAAAAAATCGTCAGTAGTCCTCATGTATCTGCAGATTTTAAATCTTTCCCCGGTTGAATACGACATGAACGCGCCTTCTGAAGCATTATTTTCAAGAAAACTGATATGGCATACCTTTTGCCGTACAACTATGTTGAGTCGCAGCCTCATTTGTTCCGAAAAACGTTCCGCAGCCACAGCGATACCACCCATTTGTTATTTGATCCGCCATCTTTGTTCTCAGCACACCACCTTTCTTGGCGGCACAGACTAATCCTGTGCCGAACAGTGTGCTATGTTATTCGTAAGTTGTTCCTTATGTGCGGAGTATCCAGAACAGCGTTACGAATGCACCCGTAGATTGTGATTCGTCGATGTTTACTGCGCATGAATACATTGAAAAAAGGCGCGAACGCACCATTCGTTCGTTGTTCCCGAGCAAGATGGATGTCATACAATCTGACACAGCGCACTACTTCAACTCAGGACTCCAAACATGTGGTTATAATGCCAAATATGTAATTGTAAGTCTAATACGTTCTATATTATCAATTTGTATAAATGATACTTCGAATAGTTCTATTCAGTTAAATTTAACATGAAAGATTGTAAAATAAGTTTGCATTGTTAATTTTTACGAAAATTTCGTGATTTATTTCTTTTTTTTAAAAGGATTTCTGAATTTCAATGGGATTTTATTGTGTATATTTTTCTTTAATTTGCACTTGCAACTTTAGTTTGAATTAACGAAGTATTGAAACTCATGGTACACGTATTTACACAACATATTTCCTAACATAGAAGTATTATAGTTACACAAGTTTGCAAAGCTAAACTTCTTTTCGAACAGAATACTGTTTGTAATATATCGCCATATTTTACTGGCATAGACATATTTGTTAAAATACATAAAACACCTTGTCCTAAACCAGCTTTTTATGTTATGCGCTCTGAAGATGCAACGTTCATCGGTCTCATGTAGACGCGTTCTTCTGGTCCAGTGTTTGGGCCGCCAAATTGACAGGTTTCGACGACCTCGTGCAGACGCATTCCTCGCTTCGACGGAGCTCCTGTTTCCAAACGATTACGGGAACGAGGCCGGTTGCTATTGGATACCAGAAACAGATAAGTCATAATGAAATCACATATCACGTAATTTGCAAGTAGAATTCTGCTTTAAGGCAAATACTTTCTTCATTTATAAAGTTTGATTATTTAGGATAATGTTTAATGTTGATCTTTTAACTAGAAAGTGTGAAATCTTAAGCGTCTAATGCATTATTGTGTTAAATATACCCTTTCTAATTGTGTACATATATGGCAGCTTTAACTCAAAATTCGGGTTTCGGGTGTACAAGAATTTGACATTTGATACATAGACATTTACGTTTTTTAGATTGACGTGTTAAAGTCGGAAAAGTGAAGCGTTTGTTTAATTGAATTCTCAAGCCAAGGTCCTGTCAAATCAGGCGACGAGATGGGAAGGGCGCCCCCACCATGCCGTCTGGCTTGTCAGGATCATGACCTGGGAGTTGAAATGAATAAATACCAGTCTTTTGTGATGTTCTTAAAATGGGATGGAATAAGTATAGAAAAGCTCAAAATGCCAAAGTTTTAGTTGCCATTTATGTTCAAAATAATATTGATGATGATGACGATGAAGATAAAGAAGAAGAAGAGTATGATATGTGATCACAATAATTCATGTTTATTGATTTGTCGTTGTATTTCTGCTTTGTATATCCGATGTGGCGGTCAAAGTGACCGCTATGCTGCTGAAGTGCCGTTTCTTCGACCTCGAAAGAAAGCGATGCGGACCAGAGCTGGATGCAGACGACAATGATTGCAATAACACGAGCTAAGTTTTGTTTTTATTCTGTTTCTGAGAATTTTCAGACTTAGCAGGTGATAGCCAGTGCTCGATGCAACAGAGTCCGAGACAATCGGCACACACAGTTCGATGCATATGATGTCCGAAATGGAGTCAGTTGACAATGGATGAGACTATAAACTTAGCTAAGTGTTATTTGATGTTCTAAAGCAGTTACAAGATCCTTAACATATGTTACTTCTAGGACTAAGTATTTTACTGGATTGTAGTCACCCATAAGACACAATTTATTCGCCATTCGATAAAAACACGTGCTCTCTAAATATAAACGGCTAAAAATGCCACTTTCAAGTAATTCGGTATCACAATAATTCAGAGAGGCATGACAATTTCAAGAAATAACCATTTAAACCAGAGTTCGCTATTGTAAATGCCTCTTTAGCAGAGACAATAAACGAACGACCTATTTTCAGATGATTCTGACGCAAAACCGAGATGGATGCAGACGACAATTTTGCTCCCATGAGGACCATGACGCATGCGCAGGAAACCAATGGAGGCCAATATTACAGCGAAAACCAACTGATTCGATGGGCGTAGTTGGTAAAAAAAAGTTTCTTTTTTAATAATCGTATAGAGCTACTGTTATTTCTTTTTTTTACACGTTATATGTCTAATATAATAAAACGTTGATTTGTGGAAGAGAATGATCATAGTTCTATATTAACTTTTAATTATGTATTTTTAATGTTGATATTTTTCGCCATACATTGAAAGATACAATGAAAGTATTGTAACCGTGATTGTTAACAACTGAGGTTGGCAATTATCATGATTTGTTTATTATAATTTTAGTACCCATTGTAGCAGTCCTTAGCAGAATACAACAACACCCCTTTGCCGAGGACAACCACACCCCGTTTCCAACAACAACCACACCCTGTTGCCAAAAACAACCTCACCCTGTTGCCAACAACAACATCCCGTTGCCGAGGACAACCACAATCCGTTGCCAACAACAACCACACCCCGTTGCCAACAACAACCACACCCCGTTGCAGAGGACAACCACACCCCGTTGCCAACAGCAACCACACCCGTTGCCAACAACACCCCGTTGCAGAGGACAACCACACCCCGTTGCCAACAGCAACCACACCCGTTGCCAACAACAACAACACCCGTTGCCTAGGACAACAACACTCTGTTGATAACGTCAACATCCCGTAGCCAACAGCAACACCCCGTTACCAACAACAACAAAACCCCGTTGCCGAAGACAATACCCCGTTGTAGAGGACAACAAACCACGTTGCCAACAAAGACACCCTGTTACCGAGGAAAACAACACCTCGTTACAAACAATAACACCACCCCTTTGCCAACAACAACACTCCGTTGCCAACGACAAAAACATCTCGTTGCCGAGGACAACACCCCGTTTCCAAGGACAACCACATCCCGTTGTCAACAACAACAACTCCCCGTTACCGAAGACAATCACACCCCGTTACCAGCAACAACAACCCGTTGCCTAAGACAACCACACCGCGTTGCCGAGACAATCACACCCCGTTGCCGACGACAACCACACCCCTTTGCCGAAGGCAAGCACACCCTGTTGCCGACGACAACTACACCCCGTACCCGACATCAACCACACCCCGTTGCCGACGACTACTGCACCGCATTGGCGAGACAACCACACCCTTTTGCCGACGACAACTACACCGCGTTGGCGAGAAAACCACAACCCTTTGCCGACGACAACTACACCGCGTTGGCGAGGCAACCACACCCCGTTGCCCACAACAACCACATCCCGTTACCGAGGACAACCAAGCCACGTTGCCGAGGACAACCACACCCCGTTACCGAAGACGAACAAACTTCGATTTAAACAATCTGTATACGATGCAGTGGACAGCCAGAACTCGATGCAGATGTCATTCAATGACGCGTGCGCGACCAGTCAAGTACAATAACACAACAAAAACAGAACGTAAAAAAATACAGTAAATTTGGATCATATATTGTTTGCTTTACAATATATTTTCCTGCTTTTCGCACGGCGGTGCAATATTTTGTCCTGGCACAATACAAAAAAAAGTTCTATTTGAATACTCCTGATAAAATTCAGTATTTTTTCAATAAAAAAAAAATGTTCTAAACCCCCACTTTTACATGTATCGTGATCCAAAAATACAACATTCATCGGTCTCCTTAAGATGCTTTGTTCCGGTCCAAGGCTTTGTGCCGTCAAGTTGACATTTTTCATCGACCTCGTGCAGACGCATTCCTCGCTTCGACGGTGCTCCTGTTTCGTAACAATTGTGGGAACGAGGCCGGTTGTTATTGGAGACCAGCAGCAGATAAGTTATAATGAAATCACGTGTTCATGCCATTTAAAAGTCTAGTTTAAGAGGGGGGGGGGGTATATAGGAGTGAGCTTGTCGGTCTCTCGGTCTGTTGGTTTTTTATTTCCGGATGATTACTCAAGAAAGGCTCGACATATTCAAATAATTTTTGGTACACATGTGAAACATCATAGAATACAGGTCAAGTTTGATG
>JAPFQT010000524.1:0-80931 GCA_027627225.1 Congeria kusceri
CAGACAATGTCAAGGTTAAAATGGTTGACAGTGACCAACAAGTCCTTAAAAAATGCATTGAAATGGTTTTAGGTCCAGCTGCTCTTGACGCTACCAAACTTTTAAACCACAACCCAAAAAAGTGAAGCAGTAAACAGGTCGTACCAAGCTGTCAATCCTAAAACTGTGACTTTCTCACGCAACTGTGTAGGTCGAATTCACGGGCAGGTTCACAAATTAAACAATGGCTATGCTGACTTTGTAATTGCAAAAACCACTGAACTAAATGCTAACCTTACCCAGGGGTCAAAGATTATTAAGCAGATAGCATATGAGGACCGCAACGACCTTAACCGAAAGCAAACATCCGCTACCAACAAAGCACGAGCTTTACGTGCCAGGACGCGGAATTATCGATACAAACTGCATGAGGAATTACACTACGGCAAGGGCATGAGTGACCCCAAACCTGATTATGACAGTCTTCCACACCTTAAGCATCATAAATATGCTTAGTTGATTGTGTACCTGATAATAAATTGTTATTATTACCTGTTTTGGCATAAGAGACCTCTAACAAGTGGCCCTCGCGTCAGCATCAGGCGTTCCTCTACCTGAAAAAGGCAAAAATACCCAATAGAAATAGATATAAAATGAAAAAAAACCATGCATTTATGTATTTTAAGTGTATTTCTATGAATAAAAGGAAGTGATAAAGCTTGTTGTATTCATGTTTTTACCAAATATGCAGGCTGGCTCAGTTCCATGCCCGCTGCACTGTCCGAACTGTAAACATGTCCGCCGTTCCATGTTGGTGGAATGGGGCTCTATGTTTAAATGTTGAGGCTTAACACACAAGCTATTGTTGCATAAGTGGCTCACAGAGTCCCTGGCGTTCAATTCTGACTTCATGTAGCACATTAACGCTACATGGTGAACCAAGTATGTCTCTGATTTTATGTCCGAAGGCAATTTAGCCCTCATTCGGCCATAATAGGGTAAGGAACTATTTGAAATACAAACATTCCAGATCAAACAATCTGAATTGATGCATTTAATGCACTTATTTTCTACTCTTTTGCTCAGAAATGGACCAAAAATCTGCTTTCTCATCCATATTTTGCACTTGCAGACGATATTTTATTTTAACCCAAAGTCAGTATAAGAGAAATTTGTTCTCATTAAAATTAGTTTTTCTTGCATATAATTATCTTCCCATGCATATTGCACCAATATATTAAGTTTGGCTTGTATATCTGTCCATTTGGCCATTTTATTTCATATTTTCAAACACAGGTGATTTTGGTCGGAAGCCGGTGATTTCAAGCGTCTTGAAGCTTAAATGTCCCTCTAACAATTAAAGCTGATATTTGCAATATTTGTGACAAAATACCCAAACAAACCAAACAAACATGTATGGGGGGCTTATGTGGGGTGAGGAGAGAATGACTTTGTTAGATATTTTTACTCTAAGCCATTTGATAATGTATTTTTTGTGTATTTTTAAAAAAAAATCACCCCAAAAATGTAAATTTAATAGAAAAAAAATTCCAATTTCATCCAAGACAATTAACAAATTAGTCAAAATGGGAGATCAAAGATACTTTGAAGTGTAGAAATCAATCAGCTTCCAGTAATTGCTTGTTTCAAACCAATAAAGTGTAAAAATCTTTAAAGCACCTTGTTTGTCGCAGCCTCTTTAATTACAGGCCACCAATGATATATTCTAGTATATAATGTCATGAGTGCCTTTAAACTGCAGCAGGTGGTCAATTTGCATTGCCTGCTCACATTTAGAGGTTTAAGGGAATACAAAATTGCATATTTTGGGCACAAAATAAGTACTTTGACTTTTTTTAAGGTGGCAATCTGGTCAAAATGGGGTTCATAACCAAGCAAAAGAAAAAGTTGCTCAATGTTGGTTTTAAATGAGGTGGGACTAGTCGGTGAAGGGGAAAAAACATAATTATGAAAGAAGGTCAAATTCCAACACAACCTATGTAAGGTTAGAAAGGTCATCCTTTGAAGCACGGGTAGCTTACAATGACAAGGTTCTTACTTTTCGGATGTAGACGGCTCTCAAACCCCAGCTAAGCCCTTGCGTCCGAGAGCGAACAAGATTCGCTATGTAGACCTGTTACGGGTTCCTGCTCCATCAAAAGTCCATCCCGACTTACTTACGAACAAGGTCTATGTCCCCGTCCTACTCCAGTCTATGATGTCCTCTGAAAATAGAAAGCATAGGTTAAGAAGTGATAAATGTAGGGGCGACTTGGTAATTGACGGCAGTGCCTTCCATAAAGTGGGGCTTAGGCTGGGAGGAAAGGTTAAAATGTACAAGATGCAGATATGTAGGCAAGCATTATAAGCTTTACAATGAGGTTCCATCAAGTACCAGGGGCAGAAAGGCAGCTCAGATCAATGTAGGCTTCCAAATAGGTGTTGCAAGTACTTCTATTGGGAACACAGGTTCCCGCAGAATTCTCAACACAACCAATATCATTGCTCCCTCTCCACTTGCTATGCAAAAACAAGCAAATAAGGTCAATACTGCCCTTAAATCCCTAAATGAGAGAAGCATGTACCAGATTAGAGAAAACTTAGTTTGCTGAAAATGCCAAAATTGGTCAAAAAGATCCGTCTAAGGTAAATGTTGAAGGGGACACTTGCTACAACAATCCAATTTTTAACTCTGACGCGACACCCTTTCAAGCCGGAACTATTGCCATAAGCACTATGTGTGAAAACAATACCAGAAACAAGCAAATTGTAGGGGTACAAGTAGCAAATAAACTATGCAGGACTGCATCAATGCTTAGGAATAAGGGTAAACCTGTTCAGTGCCCCAATCATAGGGGGCATTGTTCTGCAAATGTTTCAGAGAGGGGAACCAATAGGTGATGAAGGCAAATGGAATAGGTTGTTAGGTGACCAGATCTCTAAGGACATCAAAATAGCAAATTTCACTTGTGATGGGGACAGTAGGGCATTCCAAGGTGTTCGTAACTCTCACGGTCACAATGTGGGTCATCTTAAGGATCTGAGGCACCTAGGCAACTCGCTGAAGCGCGAGCTCAACAAAGCGCCTTTCTCAAAGGGCATGCTCAAGGGTCATTCCAAGTCTAATATCAGGAGTCGGTTCGCTCTCTCGGTCAAAGCTAGGTGTATGGCTGAGCTTAAAGCTGCCCACAATAAACACCAGGGTGACATCAAGGTTCTAAAGAAGGTCATGGTTGATGTAATCGCAACCATTGTTCTATGCTTCAGTGGTTACTGCGGTACTCATTGTGCAAAGTACAGTTATGTCTGTGCTGGTACAAATAGGCAAGCTAAGAATTTCATGCCAGACAATGTCAAGGTTAAAATGGTTGACAGTGACCAACAAGTCCTTAAAAAATGCATTGAAATGGTTTTAGGTCCAGCTGCTCTTGACGCTACCAAACTTTTAACCACAACCCAAAAAAGTGAAGCAGTAAACAGGTCGTACCAAGCTGTCAATCCTAAAACTGTGACTTTCTCACGCAACTGTGTAGGTCGAATTCACGGGCAGGTTCACAAATTAAACAATGGCTATGCTGACTTTGTAATTGCAAAAACCACTGAACTAAATGCTAACCTTACCCAGGGGTCAAAGATTATTAAGCAGATAGCATATGAGGACCGCAACGACCTTAACCGAAAGCAAACATCCGCTACCAACAAAGCACGAGCTTTACGTGCCAGGACGCGGAATTATCGATACAAACTGCATGAGGAATTACACTACGGCAAGGGCATGAGTGACCCCAAACCTGATTATGACAGTCTTCCACACCTTAAGCATCATAAATATGCTTAGTTGATTGTGTACCTGATAATAAATTGTTATTATTACCTGTTTTGGCATAAGAGACCTCTAACAAGTGGCCCTCGCGTCAGCATCAGGCGTTCCTCTACCTGAAAAAGGCAAAAATACCCAATAGAAATAGATATAAAATGAAAAAAAACATGCATTTATGTATTTTAAGTGTATTTCTATGAATAAAAGGAAGTGATAAAGCTTGTTGTATTCATGTTTTTACCAAATATGCAGGCTGGCTCAGTTCCATGCCCGCTGCACTGTCCGAACTGTAAACATGTCCGCCGTTCCATGTTGGTGGAATGGGGCTCTATGTTTAAATGTTGAGGCTTAACACACAAGCTATTGTTGCATAAGTGGCTCACAGAGTCCCCTGGCGTTCAATTCTGACTTCATGTAGCACATTAACGCTACATGGTGAACCAAGTATGTCTCTGATTTTATGTCCGAAGGCAATTTAGCCCTCATTCGGCCATAATAGGGTAAGGAACTATTTGAAATACAAACATTCCAGATCAAACAATCTGAATTGATGCATTTAATGCACTTATTTTCTACTCTTTTGCTCAGAAATGACCAAAAAATCTGCTTTCTCATCCATATTTTGCACTTGCAGACGATATTTTATTTTAACCCAAAGTCAGTATAAGAGAAATTTGTTCTCATTAAAATTAGTTTTTCTTGCATATAATTATCTTCCCATGCATATTGCACCAATATATTAAGTTTGGCTTGTATATCTGTCCATTTGGCCATTTTATTTCATATTTTCAAACACAGGTGATTTTGGTCGGAAGCCGGTGATTTCAAGCGTCTTGAAGCTTAAATGTCCCTCTAACAATTAAAGCTGATATTTGCAATATTTGTGACAAAATACCCAAACAAACCAAACAAACATGTATGGGGGGCTTATGTGGGGTGAGGAGAGAATGACTTTGTTAGATATTTTTACTCTAAGCCATTTTGATAATGTATTTTTTGTGTATTTTTAAAAAAAAAATCACCCCAAAAATGTAAATTTAATAGAAAAAAAAATTCCAATTTCATCCAAGACAATTAACAAATTAGTCAAAATGGGAGATCAAAGATACTTTGAAGTGTAGAAATCAATCAGCTTCCAGTAATTGCTTGTTTCAAACCAATAAAGTGTAAAATCTTTAAAGCACCTTGTTTGTCGCAGCCTCTTTAATTACAGGCCACCAATGATATATTCTAGTATATAATGTCATGAGTGCCTTTAAACTGCAGCAGGTGGTCAATTTGCATTGCCTGCTCACATTTAGAGGTTTAAGGGAATACAAAATTGCATATTTTGGGCACAAAATAAGTACTTTGACTTTTTTTTAAGGTGGCAATCTGGTCAAAATGGGGTTCATAACCAAGCAAAAGAAAAAGTTGCTCAATGTTGGTTTTAAATGAGGTGGGACTAGTCCGGTGAAGGGGAAAAAAACATAATTATGAAAGAAGGTCAAATTCCAACACAACCTATGTAAGGTTAGAAAGGTCATCCTTTGAAGCACGGGTAGCTTACAATGACAAGGTTCTTACTTTTCGGGATGTAGACGGCTCTCAAACCCCAGCTAAGCCCTTGCGTCCGAGAGCGAACAAGATTCGCTATGTAGACCTGTTACGGGTTTCCTGCTCCATCAAAAGTCCATCCCGACTTACTTACGAACAAGGTCTATGTCACCCGTCCTACTCCAGTCTATGATGTCCTCTGAAAATAGAAAGCATAGGTTAAGAAGTGATAAATGTAGGGGCGACTTGGTAATTGACGGCAGTGCTTCCATAAAGTGGGGCTTAGGGCTGGGAGGAAAGGTTAAAATGTACAAGATGCAGATATGTAGGCAAGCATTATAAGCTTTACAATGAGGTTCCATCAAGTACCAGGGGCAGAAAGGCAGCTCAGATCAATGTAGGCTTCCAAATAGGTGTTGCAAGTACTTCTATTGGGAACACAGGTTCCCGCAGAATTCTCAACACAACCAATATCATTGCTCCCTCTCCACTTGCTATGCAAAAACAAGCAAATAAGGTCAATACTGCCCTTAAATCCCTAAATGAGAGAAGCATGTACCAGATTAGAGAAAACTTAGTTTGCTGAAAATGCCAAAATTGGTCAAAAAGATCCGTCTAAGGGTAAATGTTGAAGGGGACACTTGCTACAACAATCCAATTTTTAACTCTGACGCGACACCCTTTCAAGCCGGAACTATTGCCATAAGCACTATGTGTGAAAACAATACCAGAAACAAGCAAATTGTAGGGGTACAAGTAGCAAATAAACTATGCAGGACTGCATCAATGCTTAGGAATAAGGGTAAACCTGTTCAGTGCCCCAATCATAGGGGGCATTGTTCTGCAAATGTTTCAGAGAGGGAACCAATAGGTGATGAAGGCAAATGGAATAGGTTGTTAGGTGACCAGATCTCTAAGGGACATCAAAATAGCAAATTTCACTTGTGATGGGACAGTAGGGCATTCCAAGGTGTTCGTAACTCTCACGGTCACAATGTGGGTCATCTTAAGGATCTGAGGCACCTAGGCAACTCGCTGAAGCGCGAGCTCAACAAAGCGCCTTTCTCAAAGGGCATGCTCAAGGGTCATTCCAAGTCTAATATCAGGAGTCGGTTCGCTCTCTCGGTCAAAGCTAGGTGTATGGCTGAGCTTAAAGCTGCCCACAATAAACACCAGGGTGACATCAAGGTTCTAAAGAAGGTCATGGTTGATGTAATCGCAACCATTGTTCTATGCTTCAGTGGTTACTGCGGTACTCATTGTGCAAAGTACAGTTATGTCTGTGCTGGTACAAATAGGCAAGCTAAGAATTTCATGCCAGACAATGTCAAGGTTAAAATGGTTGACAGTGACCAACAAGTCCTTAAAAAATGCATTGAAATGGTTTTAGGTCCAGCTGCTCTTGACGCTACCAAACTTTTAACCACAACCCAAAAAAGTGAAGCAGTAAACAGGTCGTACCAAGCTGTCAATCCTAAAACTGTGACTTTCTCACGCAACTGTGTAGGTCGAATTCACGGGCAGGTTCACAAATTAAACAATGGCTATGCTGACTTTGTAATTGCAAAAACCACTGAACTAAATGCTAACCTTACCCAGGGGTCAAAGATTATTAAGCAGATAGCATATGAGGACCGCAACGACCTTAACCGAAAGCAAACATCCGCTACCAACAAAGCACGAGCTTTACGTGCCAGGACGCGGAATTATCGATACAAACTGCATGAGGAATTACACTACGGCAAGGGCATGAGTGACCCCAAACCTGATTATGACAGTCTTCCACACCTTAAGCATCATAAATATGCTTAGTTGATTGTGTACCTGATAATAAATTGTTATTATTACCTGTTTTGGCATAAGAGACCTCTAACAAGTGGCCCTCGCGTCAGCATCAGGCGTTCCTCTACCTGAAAAAGGCAAAAATACCCAATAGAAATAGATATAAAATGAAAAAAAACATGCATTTATGTATTTTAAGTGTATTTCTATGAATAAAAGGAAGTGATAAAGCTTGTTGTATTCATGTTTTTACCAAATATGCAGGCTGGCTCAGTTCCATGCCCGCTGCACTGTCCGAACTGTAAACATGTCCGCCGTTCCATGTTGGTGGAATGGGGCTCTATGTTTAAATGTTGAGGCTTAACACACAAGCTATTGTTGCATAAGTGGCTCACAGAGTCCCTGGCGTTCAATTCTGACTTCATGTAGCACATTAACGCTACATGGTGAACCAAGTATGTCTCTGATTTTATGTCCGAAGGCAATTTAGCCCTCATTCGGCCATAATAGGGTAAGGAACTATTTGAAATACAAACATTCCAGATCAAACAATCTGAATTGATGCATTTAATGCACTTATTTTCTACTCTTTTGCTCAGAAATGACCAAAAATCTGCTTTCTCATCCATATTTTGCACTTGCAGACGATATTTTATTTTAACCCAAAGTCAGTTTAGGTCACAATATACTAAAAGATTTCCTTAACAAATTCAATGTAAAAGCAATAAATTCAACAAAAAATAAACTCAACATTTTGCGCGTAGAGACCCTCATAACCATACCTTTTCTTAAAGAGCATTCCGAGCCGAATTGATTTAGACAATAAAAAAGATAGGTCATGTGATATGTAAGAAAGAACTCGACGCGAATCAAAGTTCACTGTTTTACTGCCATCTTTTTACCGGCTACTCTCCAGTTGAAGGTATACTGCCAACTGTCAAAGTCTCGTCATGTAGTCTCCAACCTTCAAGCGAAACAGTGAATTTTTAGTACACAACAATGTTTTTCCTACCACACGTACAAAGAATTATTCAAAAATAAAGTCATGGCAAGTGACTATACAGAAAATTGTGTCTTCAAATAAATGGTGTTGATTTATTTAGAGAGTATAGCATTGCACACCTGAAATATTTAGTATACTGTAACCTATAAGAGAAATTTGTTCTCATTAAAATTAGTTTTTCTTGCATATAATTATCTTCCCATGCATATTGCACCAATATATTAAGTTTGGCTTGTATATCTGTCCATTTGGCCATTTTATTTCATATTTTCAAACACAGGTGATTTTGGTCGGAAGCCGGTGATTTCAAGCGTCTTGAAGCTTAAATGTCCCTCTAACAATTAAAGCTGATATTTGCAATATTTGTGACAAAATACCCAAACAAACCAAACAAACATGTATGGGGGGCTTATGTGGGGTGAGGAGAGAATGACTTTGTTAGATATTTTTACTCTAAGCCATTTTGATAATGTATTTTTTGTGTATTTTAAAAAAAAAATCACCCCAAAAATGTAAATTTAATAGAAAAAAAATTCCAATTTCATCCAAGACAATTAACAAATTAGTCAAAATGGGAGATCAAAGATACTTTGAAGTGTAGAAATCAATCAGCTTCCAGTAATTGCTTGTTTCAAACCAATAAAGTGTAAAATCTTTAAAGCACCTTGTTTGTCGCAGCCTCTTTAATTACAGGCCACCAATGATATATTCTAGTATATAATGTCATGAGTGCCTTTAAACTGCAGCAGGTGGTCAATTTGCATTGCCTGCTCACATTTAGAGGTTTAAGGGAATACAAAATTGCATATTTTGGGCACAAAATAAGTACTTTGACTTTTTTTAAGGTGGCAATCTGGTCAAAATGGGGTTCATAACCAAGCAAAAGAAAAAGTTGCTCAATGTTGGTTTTAAATGAGGTGGGACTAGTCCGGTGAAGGGGAAAAAACATAATTATGAAAGAAGGTCAAATTCCAACACAACCTATGTAAGGTTAGAAAGGTCATCCTTTGAAGCACGGGTAGCTTACAATGACAAGGTTCTTACTTTTCGGGATGTAGACGGCTCTCAAACCCCAGCTAAGCCCTTGCGTCCGAGAGCGAACAAGATTCGCTATGTAGACCTGTTACGGGTTCCTGCTCCATCAAAAGTCCATCCCGACTTACTTACGAACAAGGTCTATGTCCCCGTCCTACTCCAGTCTATGATGTCCTCTGAAAATAGAAAGCATAGGTTAAGAAGTGATAAATGTAGGGGCGACTTGGTAATTGACGGCAGTGCTTCCATAAAGTGGGGCTTAGGCTGGGAGGAAAGGTTAAAATGTACAAGATGCAGATATGTAGGCAAGCATTATAAGCTTTACAATGAGGTTCCATCAAGTACCAGGGGCAGAAAGGCAGCTCAGATCAATGTAGGCTTCCAAATAGGTGTTGCAAGTACTTCTATTGGGAACACAGGTTCCCGCAGAATTCTCAACACAACCAATATCATTGCTCCCTCTCCACTTGCTATGCAAAAACAAGCAAATAAGGTCAATACTGCCCTTAAATCCCTAAATGAGAGAAGCATGTACCAGATTAGAGAAAACTTAGTTTGCTGAAAATGCCAAAATTGGTCAAAAAGATCCGTCTAAGGTAAATGTTGAAGGGGACACTTGCTACAACAATCCAATTTTTAACTCTGACGCGACACCCTTTCAAGCCGGAACTATTGCCATAAGCACTATGTGTGAAAACAATACCAGAAACAAGCAAATTGTAGGGGTACAAGTAGCAAATAAACTATGCAGGACTGCATCAATGCTTAGGAATAAGGGTAAACCTGTTCAGTGCCCCAATCATAGGGGGCATTGTTCTGCAAATGTTTCAGAGAGGGAACCAATAGGTGATGAAGGCAAATGGAATAGGTTGTTAGGTGACCAGATCTCTAAGGACATCAAAATAGCAAATTTCACTTGTGATGGGGACAGTAGGGCATTCCAAGGTGTTCGTAACTCTCACGGTCACAATGTGGGTCATCTTAAGGATCTGAGGCACCTAGGCAACTCGCTGAAGCGCGAGCTCAACAAAGCGCCTTTCTCAAAGGGCATGCTCAAGGGTCATTCCAAGTCTAATATCAGGAGTCGGTTCGCTCTCTCGGTCAAAGCTAGGTGTATGGCTGAGCTTAAAGCTGCCCACAATAAACACCAGGGTGACATCAAGGTTCTAAAGAAGGTCATGGTTGATGTAATCGCAACCATTGTTCTATGCTTCAGTGGTTACTGCGGTACTCATTGTGCAAAGTACAGTTATGTCTGTGCTGGTACAAATAGGCAAGCTAAGAATTTCATGCCAGACAATGTCAAGGTTAAAATGGTTGACAGTGACCAACAAGTCCTTAAAAAATGCATTGAAATGGTTTTAGGTCCAGCTGCTCTTGACGCTACCAAACTTTTAACCACAACCCAAAAAAGTGAAGCAGTAAACAGGTCGTACCAAGCTGTCAATCCTAAAACTGTGACTTTCTCACGCAACTGTGTAGGTCGAATTCACGGGCAGGTTCACAAATTAAACAATGGCTATGCTGACTTTGTAATTGCAAAAACCACTGAACTAAATGCTAACCTTACCCAGGGGTCAAAGATTATTAAGCAGATAGCATATGAGGACCGCAACGACCTTAACCGAAAGCAAACATCCGCTACCAACAAAGCACGAGCTTTACGTGCCAGGACGCGGAATTATCGATACAAACTGCATGAGGAATTACACTACGGCAAGGGCATGAGTGACCCCAAACCTGATTATGACAGTCTTCCACACCTTAAGCATCATAAATATGCTTAGTTGATTGTGTACCTGATAATAAATTGTTATTATTACCTGTTTTGGCATAAGAGACCTCTAACAAGTGGCCCTCGCGTCAGCATCAGGCGTTCCTCTACCTGAAAAAGGCAAAAATACCCAATAGAAATAGATATAAAATGAAAAAAAACATGCATTTATGTATTTTAAGTGTATTTCTATGAATAAAAGGAAGTGATAAAGCTTGTTGTATTCATGTTTTTACCAAATATGCAGGCTGGCTCAGTTCCATGCCCGCTGCACTGTCCGAACTGTAAACATGTCCGCCGTTCCATGTTGGTGGAATGGGGCTCTATGTTTAAATGTTGAGGCTTAACACACAAGCTATTGTTGCATAAGTGGCTCACAGAGTCCCTGGCGTTCAATTCTGACTTCATGTAGCACATTAACGCTACATGGTGAACCAAGTATGTCTCTGATTTTATGTCCGAAGGCAATTTAGCCCTCATTCGGCCATAATAGGGTAAGGAACTATTTGAAATACAAACATTCCAGATCAAACAATCTGAATTGATGCATTTAATGCACTTATTTTCTACTCTTTTGCTCAGAAATGACCAAAAATCTGCTTTCTCATCCATATTTTGCACTTGCAGACGATATTTTATTTTAACCCAAAGTCAGTATAAGAGAAATTTGTTCTCATTAAAATTAGTTTTTCTTGCATATAATTATCTTCCCATGCATATTGCACCAATATATTAAGTTTGGCTTGTATATCTGTCCATTTGGCCATTTTATTTCATATTTTCAAACACAGGTGATTTTGGTCGGAAGCCGGTGATTTCAAGCGTCTTGAAGCTTAAATGTCCCTCTAACAATTAAAGCTGATATTTGCAATATTTGTGACAAAATACCCAAACAAACCAAACAAACATGTATGGGGGGCTTATGTGGGGTGAGGAGAGAATGACTTTGTTAGATATTTTTACTCTAAGCCATTTTGATAATGTATTTTTTGTGTATTTTTAAAAAAAAATCACCCCAAAAATGTAAATTTAATAGAAAAAAAATTCCAATTTCATCCAAGACAATTAACAAATTAGTCAAAATGGGAGATCAAAGATACTTTGAAGTGTAGAAATCAATCAGCTTCCAGTAATTGCTTGTTTCAAACCAATAAAGTGTAAAATCTTTAAAGCACCTTGTTTGTCGCAGCCTCTTTAATTACAGGCCACCAATGATATATTCTAGTATATAATGTCATGAGTGCCTTTAAACTGCAGCAGGTGGTCAATTTGCATTGCCTGCTCACATTTAGAGGTTTAAGGGAATACAAAATTGCATATTTTGGGCACAAAATAAGTACTTTGACTTTTTTTAAGGTGGCAATCTGGTCAAAATGGGGTTCATAACCAAGCAAAAGAAAAAGTTGCTCAATGTTGGTTTTAAATGAGGTGGGACTAGTCCGGTGAAGGGGAAAAAACATAATTATGAAAGAAGGTCAAATTCCAACACAACCTATGTAAGGTTAGAAAGGTCATCCTTTGAAGCACGGGTAGCTTACAATGACAAGGTTCTTACTTTTCGGGATGTAGACGGCTCTCAAACCCCAGCTAAGCCCTTGCGTCCGAGAGCGAACAAGATTCGCTATGTAGACCTGTTACGGGTTCCTGCTCCATCAAAAGTCCATCCCGACTTACTTACGAACAAGGTCTATGTCCCCGTCCTACTCCAGTCTATGATGTCCTCTGAAAATAGAAAGCATAGGTTAAGAAGTGATAAATGTAGGGGCGACTTGGTAATTGACGGCAGTGCTTCCATAAAGTGGGGCTTAGGCTGGGAGGAAAGGTTAAAATGTACAAGATGCAGATATGTAGGCAAGCATTATAAGCTTTACAATGAGGTTCCATCAAGTACCAGGGGCAGAAAGGCAGCTCAGATCAATGTAGGCTTCCAAATAGGTGTTGCAAGTACTTCTATTGGGAACACAGGTTCCCGCAGAATTCTCAACACAACCAATATCATTGCTCCCTCTCCACTTGCTATGCAAAAACAAGCAAATAAGGTCAATACTGCCCTTAAATCCCTAAATGAGAGAAGCATGTACCAGATTAGAGAAAACTTAGTTTGCTGAAAATGCCAAAATTGGTCAAAAAGATCCGTCTAAGGTAAATGTTGAAGGGGACACTTGCTACAACAATCCAATTTTTAACTCTGACGCGACACCCTTTCAAGCCGGAACTATTGCCATAAGCACTATGTGTGAAAACAATACCAGAAACAAGCAAATTGTAGGGGTACAAGTAGCAAATAAACTATGCAGGACTGCATCAATGCTTAGGAATAAGGGTAAACCTGTTCAGTGCCCCAATCATAGGGGGCATTGTTCTGCAAATGTTTCAGAGAGGGAACCAATAGGTGATGAAGGCAAATGGAATAGGTTGTTAGGTGACCAGATCTCTAAGGACATCAAAATAGCAAATTTCACTTGTGATGGGGACAGTAGGGCATTCCAAGGTGTTCGTAACTCTCACGGTCACAATGTGGGTCATCTTAAGGATCTGAGGCACCTAGGCAACTCGCTGAAGCGCGAGCTCAACAAAGCGCCTTTCTCAAAGGGCATGCTCAAGGGTCATTCCAAGTCTAATATCAGGAGTCGGTTCGCTCTCTCGGTCAAAGCTAGGTGTATGGCTGAGCTTAAAGCTGCCCACAATAAACACCAGGGTGACATCAAGGTTCTAAAGAAGGTCATGGTTGATGTAATCGCAACCATTGTTCTATGCTTCAGTGGTTACTGCGGTACTCATTGTGCAAAGTACAGTTATGTCTGTGCTGGTACAAATAGGCAAGCTAAGAATTTCATGCCAGACAATGTCAAGGTTAAAATGGTTGACAGTGACCAACAAGTCCTTAAAAAATGCATTGAAATGGTTTTAGGTCCAGCTGCTCTTGACGCTACCAAACTTTTAACCACAACCCAAAAAAGTGAAGCAGTAAACAGGTCGTACCAAGCTGTCAATCCTAAAACTGTGACTTTCTCACGCAACTGTGTAGGTCGAATTCACGGGCAGGTTCACAAATTAAACAATGGCTATGCTGACTTTGTAATTGCAAAAACCACTGAACTAAATGCTAACCTTACCCAGGGGTCAAAGATTATTAAGCAGATAGCATATGAGGACCGCAACGACCTTAACCGAAAGCAAACATCCGCTACCAACAAAGCACGAGCTTTACGTGCCAGGACGCGGAATTATCGATACAAACTGCATGAGGAATTACACTACGGCAAGGGCATGAGTGACCCCAAACCTGATTATGACAGTCTTCCACACCTTAAGCATCATAAATATGCTTAGTTGATTGTGTACCTGATAATAAATTGTTATTATTACCTGTTTTGGCATAAGAGACCTCTAACAAGTGGCCCTCGCGTCAGCATCAGGCGTTCCTCTACCTGAAAAAGGCAAAAATACCCAATAGAAATAGATATAAAATGAAAAAAAACATGCATTTATGTATTTTAAGTGTATTTCTATGAATAAAAGGAAGTGATAAAGCTTGTTGTATTCATGTTTTTACCAAATATGCAGGCTGGCTCAGTTCCATGCCCGCTGCACTGTCCGAACTGTAAACATGTCCGCCGTTCCATGTTGGTGGAATGGGGCTCTATGTTTAAATGTTGAGGCTTAACACACAAGCTATTGTTGCATAAGTGGCTCACAGAGTCCCTGGCGTTCAATTCTGACTTCATGTAGCACATTAACGCTACATGGTGAACCAAGTATGTCTCTGATTTTATGTCCGAAGGCAATTTAGCCCTCATTCGGCCATAATAGGGTAAGGAACTATTTGAAATACAAACATTCCAGATCAAACAATCTGAATTGATGCATGTAATGCACTTATTTTCTACTCTTTTGCTCAGAAATGACCAAAAATCTGCTTTCTCATCCATATTTTGCACTTGCAGACGATATTTTATTTTAACCCAAAGTCAGTATAAGAGAAATTTGTTCTCATTAAAATTAGTTTTTCTTGCATATAATTATCTTCCCATGCATATTGCACCAATATATTAAGTTTGGCTTGTATATCTGTCCATTTGGCCATTTTATTTCATATTTTCAAACACAGGTGATTTTGGTCGGAAGCCGGTGATTTCAAGCGTCTTGAAGCTTAAATGTCCCTCTAACAATTAAAGCTGATATTTGCAATATTTGTGACAAAATACCCAAACAAACCAAACAAACATGTATGGGGGGCTTATGTGGGGTGAGGAGAGAATGACTTTGTTAGATATTTTTACTCTAAGCCATTTTGATAATGTATTTTTTGTGTATTTTAAAAAAAAAATCACCCCAAAAATGTAAATTTAATAGAAAAAAAATTCCAATTTCATCCAAGACAATTAACAAATTAGTCAAAATGGGAGATCAAAGATACTTTGAAGTGTAGAAATCAATCAGCTTCCAGTAATTGCTTGTTTCAAACCAATAAAGTGTAAAATCTTTAAAGCACCTTGTTTGTCGCAGCCTCTTTAATTACAGGCCACCAATGATATATTCTAGTATATAATGTCATGAGTGCCTTTAAACTGCAGCAGGTGGTCAATTTGCATTGCCTGCTCACATTTAGAGGTTTAAGGGAATACAAAATTGCATATTTTGGGCACAAAATAAGTACTTTGACTTTTTTTAAGGTGGCAATCTGGTCAAAATGGGGTTCATAACCAAGCAAAAGAAAAAGTTGCTCAATGTTGGTTTTAAATGAGGTGGGACTAGTCCGGTGAAGGGGAAAAAACATAATTATGAAAGAAGGTCAAATTCCAACACAACCTATGTAAGGTTAGAAAGGTCATCCTTTGAAGCACGGGTAGCTTACAATGACAAGGTTCTTACTTTTCGGGATGTAGACGGCTCTCAAACCCCAGCTAAGCCCTTGCGTCCGAGAGCGGACAAGATTCGCTATGTAGACCTGTTACGGGTTCCTGCTCCATCAAAAGTCCATCCCGACTTACTTACGAACAAGGTCTATGTCCCCGTCCTACTCCAGTCTATGATGTCCTCTGAAAATAGAAAGCATAGGTTAAGAAGTGATAAATGTAGGGGCGACTTGGTAATTGACGGCAGTGCTTCCATAAAGTGGGGCTTAGGCTGGGAGGAAAGGTTAAAATGTACAAGATGCAGATATGTAGGCAAGCATTATAAGCTTTACAATGAGGTTCCATCAAGTACCAGGGGCAGAAAGGCAGCTCAGATCAATGTAGGCTTCCAAATAGGTGTTGCAAGTACTTCTATTGGGAACACAGGTTCCCGCAGAATTCTCAACACAACCAATATCATTGCTCCCTCTCCACTTGCTATGCAAAAACAAGCAAATAAGGTCAATACTGCCCTTAAATCCCTAAATGAGAGAAGCATGTACCAGATTAGAGAAAACTTAGTTTGCTGAAAATGCCAAAATTGGTCAAAAAGATCCGTCTAAGGTAAATGTTGAAGGGGACACTTGCTACAACAATCCAATTTTTAACTCTGACGCGACACCCTTTCAAGCCGGAACTATTGCCATAAGCACTATGTGTGAAAACAATACCAGAAACAAGCAAATTGTAGGGGTACAAGTAGCAAATAAACTATGCAGGACTGCATCAATGCTTAGGAATAAGGGTAAACCTGTTCAGTGCCCCAATCATAGGGGGCATTGTTCTGCAAATGTTTCAGAGAGGGAACCAATAGGTGATGAAGGCAAATGGAATAGGTTGTTAGGTGACCAGATCTCTAAGGACATCAAAATAGCAAATTTCACTTGTGATGGGGACAGTAGGGCATTCCAAGGTGTTCGTAACTCTCACGGTCACAATGTGGGTCATCTTAAGGATCTGAGGCACCTAGGCAACTCGCTGAAGCGCGAGCTCAACAAAGCGCCTTTCTCAAAGGGCATGCTCAAGGGTCATTCCAAGTCTAATATCAGGAGTCGGTTCGCTCTCTCGGTCAAAGCTAGGTGTATGGCTGAGCTTAAAGCTGCCCACAATAAACACCAGGGTGACATCAAGGTTCTAAAGAAGGTCATGGTTGATGTAATCGCAACCATTGTTCTATGCTTCAGTGGTTACTGCGGTACTCATTGTGCAAAGTACAGTTATGTCTGTGCTGGTACAAATAGGCAAGCTAAGAATTTCATGCCAGACAATGTCAAGGTTAAAATGGTTGACAGTGACCAACAAGTCCTTAAAAAATGAATTGAAATGGTTTTAGGTCCAGCTGCTCTTGACGCTACCAAACTTTTAACCACAACCCAAAAAAGTGAAGCAGTAAACAGGTCGTACCAAGCTGTCAATCCTAAAACTGTGACTTTCTCACGCAACTGTGTAGGTCGAATTCACGGGCAGGTTCACAAATTAAACAATGGCTATGCTGACTTTGTAATTGCAAAAACCACTGAACTAAATGCTAACCTTACCCAGGGGTCAAAGATTATTAAGCAGATAGCATATGAGGACCGCAACGACCTTAACCGAAAGCAAACATCCGCTACCAACAAAGCACGAGCTTTACGTGCCAGGACGCGGAATTATCGATACAAACTGCATGAGGAATTACACTACGGCAAGGGCATGAGTGACCCCAAACCTGATTATGACAGTCTTCCACACCTTAAGCATCATAAATATGCTTAGTTGATTGTGTACCTGATAATAAATTGTTATTATTACCTGTTTTGGCATAAGAGACCTCTAACAAGTGGCCCTCGCGTCAGCATCAGGCGTTCCTCTACCTGAAAAAGGCAAAAATACCCAATAGAAATAGATATAAAATGAAAAAAAACATGCATTTATGTATTTTAAGTGTATTTCTATGAATAAAAGGAAGTGATAAAGCTTGTTGTATTCATGTTTTTACCAAATATGCAGGCTGGCTCAGTTCCATGCCCGCTGCACTGTCCGAACTGTAAACATGTCCGCCGTTCCATGTTGGTGGAATGGGGCTCTATGTTTAAATGTTGAGGCTTAACACACAAGCTATTGTTGCATAAGTGGCTCACAGAGTCCCTGGCGTTCAATTCTGACTTCATGTAGCACATTAACGCTACATGGTGAACCAAGTATGTCTCTGATTTTATGTCCGAAGGCAATTTAGCCCTCATTCGGCCATAATAGGGTAAGGAACTATTTGAAATACAAACATTCCAGATCAAACAATCTGAATTGATGCATTTAATGCACTTATTTTCTACTCTTTTGCTCAGAAATGACCAAAAATCTGCTTTCTCATCCATATTTTGCACTTGCAGACGATATTTTATTTTAACCCAAAGTCAGTATAAGAGAAATTTGTTCTCATTAAAATTAGTTTTTCTTGCATATAATTATCTTCCCATGCATATTGCACCAATATATTAAGTTTGGCTTGTATATCTGTCCATTTGGCCATTTTATTTCATATTTTCAAACACAGGTGATTTTGGTCGGAAGCCGGTGATTTCAAGCGTCTTGAAGCTTAAATGTCCCTCTAACAATTAAAGCTGATATTTGCAATATTTGTGACAAAATACCCAAACAAACCAAACAAACATGTATGGGGGGCTTATGTGGGGTGAGGAGAGAATGACTTTGTTAGATATTTTTACTCTAAGCCATTTTGATAATGTATTTTTTGTGTATTTTTAAAAAAAAATCACCCCAAAAATGTAAATTTAATAGAAAAAAAATTCCAATTTCATCCAAGACAATTAACAAATTAGTCAAAATGGGAGATCAAAGATACTTTGAAGTGTAGAAATCAATCAGCTTCCAGTAATTGCTTGTTTCAAACCAATAAAGTGTAAAATCTTTAAAGCACCTTGTTTGTCGCAGCCTCTTTAATTACAGGCCACCAATGATATATTCTAGTATATAATGTCATGAGTGCCTTTAAACTGCAGCAGGTGGTCAATTTGCATTGCCTGCTCACATTTAGAGGTTTAAGGGAATACAAAATTGCATATTTTGGGCACAAAATAAGTACTTTGACTTTTTTTAAGGTGGCAATCTGGTCAAAATGGGGTTCATAACCAAGCAAAAGAAAAAGTTGCTCAATGTTGGTTTTAAATGAGGTGGGACTAGTCCGGTGAAGGGGAAAAAACATAATTATGAAAGAAGGTCAAATTCCAACACAACCTATGTAAGGTTAGAAAGGTCATCCTTTGAAGCACGGGTAGCTTACAATGACAAGGTTCTTACTTTTCGGGATGTAGACGGCTCTCAAACCCCAGCTAAGCCCTTGCGTCCGAGAGCGAACAAGATTCGCTATGTAGACCTGTTACGGGTTCCTGCTCCATCAAAAGTCCATCCCGACTTACTTACGAACAAGGTCTATGTCCCCGTCCTACTCCAGTCTATGATGTCCTCTGAAAATAGAAAGCATAGGTTAAGAAGTGATAAATGTAGGGGCGACTTGGTAATTGACGGCAGTGCTTCCATAAAGTGGGGCTTAGGCTGGGAGGAAAGGTTAAAATGTACAAGATGCAGATATGTAGGCAAGCATTATAAGCTTTACAATGAGGTTCCATCAAGTACCAGGGGCAGAAAGGCAGCTCAGATCAATGTAGGCTTCCAAATAGGTGTTGCAAGTACTTCTATTGGGAACACAGGTTCCCGCAGAATTCTCAACACAACCAATATCATTGCTCCCTCTCCACTTGCTATGCAAAAACAAGCAAATAAGGTCAATACTGCCCTTAAATCCCTAAATGAGAGAAGCATGTACCAGATTAGAGAAAACTTAGTTTGCTGAAAATGCCAAAATTGGTCAAAAAGATCCGTCTAAGGTAAATGTTGAAGGGGACACTTGCTACAACAATCCAATTTTTAACTCTGACGCGACACCCTTTCAAGCCGGAACTATTGCCATAAGCACTATGTGTGAAAACAATACCAGAAACAAGCAAATTGTAGGGGTACAAGTAGCAAATAAACTATGCAGGACTGCATCAATGCTTAGGAATAAGGGTAAACCTGTTCAGTGCCCCAATCATAGGGGGCATTGTTCTGCAAATGTTTCAGAGAGGGAACCAATAGGTGATGAAGGCAAATGGAATAGGTTGTTAGGTGACCAGATCTCTAAGGACATCAAAATAGCAAATTTCACTTGTGATGGGGACAGTAGGGCATTCCAAGGTGTTCGTAACTCTCACGGTCACAATGTGGGTCATCTTAAGGATCTGAGGCACCTAGGCAACTCGCTGAAGCGCGAGCTCAACAAAGCGCCTTTCTCAAAGGGCATGCTCAAGGGTCATTCCAAGTCTAATATCAGGAGTCGGTTCGCTCTCTCGGTCAAAGCTAGGTGTATGGCTGAGCTTAAAGCTGCCCACAATAAACACCAGGGTGACATCAAGGTTCTAAAGAAGGTCATGGTTGATGTAATCGCAACCATTGTTCTATGCTTCAGTGGTTACTGCGGTACTCATTGTGCAAAGTACAGTTATGTCTGTGCTGGTACAAATAGGCAAGCTAAGAATTTCATGCCAGACAATGTCAAGGTTAAAATGGTTGACAGTGACCAACAAGTCCTTAAAAAATGCATTGAAATGGTTTTAGGTCCAGCTGCTCTTGACGCTACCAAACTTTTAACCACAACCCAAAAAAGTGAAGCAGTAAACAGGTCGTACCAAGCTGTCAATCCTAAAACTGTGACTTTCTCACGCAACTGTGTAGGTCGAATTCACGGGCAGGTTCACAAATTAAACAATGGCTATGCTGACTTTGTAATTGCAAAAACCACTGAACTAAATGCTAACCTTACCCAGGGGTCAAAGATTATTAAGCAGATAGCATATGAGGACCGCAACGACCTTAACCGAAAGCAAACATCCGCTACCAACAAAGCACGAGCTTTACGTGCCAGGACGCGGAATTATCGATACAAACTGCATGAGGAATTACACTACGGCAAGGGCATGAGTGACCCCAAACCTGATTATGACAGTCTTCCACACCTTAAGCATCATAAATATGCTTAGTTGATTGTGTACCTGATAATAAATTGTTATTATTACCTGTTTTGGCATAAGAGACCTCTAACAAGTGGCCCTCGCGTCAGCATCAGGCGTTCCTCTACCTGAAAAAGGCAAAAATACCCAATAGAAATAGATATAAAATGAAAAAAAACATGCATTTATGTATTTTAAGTGTATTTCTATGAATAAAAGGAAGTGATAAAGCTTGTTGTATTCATGTTTTTACCAAATATGCAGGCTGGCTCAGTTCCATGCCCGCTGCACTGTCCGAACTGTAAACATGTCCGCCGTTCCATGTTGGTGGAATGGGGCTCTATGTTTAAATGTTGAGGCTTAACACACAAGCTATTGTTGCATAAGTGGCTCACAGAGTCCCTGGCGTTCAATTCTGACTTCATGTAGCACATTAACGCTACATGGTGAACCAAGTATGTCTCTGATTTTATGTCCGAAGGCAATTTAGCCCTCATTCGGCCATAATAGGGTAAGGAACTATTTGAAATACAAACATTCCAGATCAAACAATCTGAATTGATGCATTTAATGCACTTATTTTCTACTCTTTTGCTCAGAAATGACCAAAAATCTGCTTTCTCATCCATATTTTGCACTTGCAGACGATATTTTATTTTAACCCAAAGTCAGTATAAGAGAAATTTGTTCTCATTAAAATTAGTTTTTCTTGCATATAATTATCTTCCCATGCATGTTGCACCAATATATTAAGTTTGGCTTGTATATCTGTCCATTTGGCCATTTTATTTCATATTTTCAAACACAGGTGATTTTGGTCGGAAGCCGGTGATTTCAAGCGTCTTGAAGCTTAAATGTCCCTCTAACAATTAAAGCTGATATTTGCAATATTTGTGACAAAATACCCAAACAAACCAAACAAACATGTATGGGGGGCTTATGTGGGGTGAGGAGAGAATGACTTTGTTAGATATTTTTACTCTAAGCCATTTTGATAATGTATTTTTTGTGTATTTTTTAAAAAAAATCACCCCAAAAATGTAAATTTAATAGAAAAAAAATTCCAATTTCATCCAAGACAATTAACAAATTAGTCAAAATGGGAGATCAAAGATACTTTGAAGTGTAGAAATCAATCAGCTTCCAGTAATTGCTTGTTTCAAACCAATAAAGTGTAAAATCTTTAAAGCACCTTGTTTGTCGCAGCCTCTTTAATTACAGGCCACCAATGATATATTCTAGTATATAATGTCATGAGTGCCTTTAAACTGCAGCAGGTGGTCAATTTGCATTGCCTGCTCACATTTAGAGGTTTAAGGGAATACAAAATTGCATATTTTGGGCACAAAATAAGTACTTTGACTTTTTTTAAGGTGGCAATCTGGTCAAAATGGGGTTCATAACCAAGCAAAAGAAAAAGTTGCTCAATGTTGGTTTTAAATGAGGTGGGACTAGTCCGGTGAAGGGGAAAAAACATAATTATGAAAGAAGGTCAAATTCCAACACAACCTATGTAAGGTTAGAAAGGTCATCCTTTGAAGCACGGGTAGCTTACAATGACAAGGTTCTTACTTTTCGGGATGTAGACGGCTCTCAAACCCCAGCTAAGCCCTTGCGTCCGAGAGCGAACAAGATTCGCTATGTAGACCTGTTACGGGTTCCTGCTCCATCAAAAGTCCATCCCGACTTACTTACGAACAAGGTCTATGTCCCCGTCCTACTCCAGTCTATGATGTCCTCTGAAAATAGAAAGCATAGGTTAAGAAGTGATAAATGTAGGGGCGACTTGGTAATTGACGGCAGTGCTTCCATAAAGTGGGGCTTAGGCTGGGAGGAAAGGTTAAAATGTACAAGATGCAGATATGTAGGCAAGCATTATAAGCTTTACAATGAGGTTCCATCAAGTACCAGGGGCAGAAAGGCAGCTCAGATCAATGTAGGCTTCCAAATAGGTGTTGCAAGTACTTCTATTGGGAACACAGGTTCCCGCAGAATTCTCAACACAACCAATATCATTGCTCCCTCTCCACTTGCTATGCAAAAACAAGCAAATAAGGTCAATACTGCCCTTAAATCCCTAAATGAGAGAAGCATGTACCAGATTAGAGAAAACTTAGTTTGCTGAAAATGCCAAAATTGGTCAAAAAGATCCGTCTAAGGTAAATGTTGAAGGGGACACTTGCTACAACAATCCAATTTTTAACTCTGACGCGACACCCTTTCAAGCCGGAACTATTGCCATAAGCACTATGTGTGAAAACAATACCAGAAACAAGCAAATTGTAGGGGTACAAGTAGCAAATAAACTATGCAGGACTGCATCAATGCTTAGGAATAAGGGTAAACCTGTTCAGTGCCCCAATCATAGGGGGCATTGTTCTGCAAATGTTTCAGAGAGGGAACCAATAGGTGATGAAGGCAAATGGAATAGGTTGTTAGGTGACCAGATCTCTAAGGACATCAAAATAGCAAATTTCACTTGTGATGGGGACAGTAGGGCATTCCAAGGTGTTCGTAACTCTCACGGTCACAATGTGGGTCATCTTAAGGATCTGAGGCACCTAGGCAACTCGCTGAAGCGCGAGCTCAACAAAGCGCCTTTCTCAAAGGGCATGCTCAAGGGTCATTCCAAGTCTAATATCAGGAGTCGGTTCGCTCTCTCGGTCAAAGCTAGGTGTATGGCTGAGCTTAAAGCTGCCCACAATAAACACCAGGGTGACATCAAGGTTCTAAAGAAGGTCATGGTTGATGTAATCGCAACCATTGTTCTATGCTTCAGTGGTTACTGCGGTACTCATTGTGCAAAGTACAGTTATGTCTGTGCTGGTACAAATAGGCAAGCTAAGAATTTCATGCCAGACAATGTCAAGGTTAAAATGGTTGACAGTGACCAACAAGTCCTTAAAAAATGCATTGAAATGGTTTTAGGTCCAGCTGCTCTTGACGCTACCAAACTTTTAACCACAACCCAAAAAAGTGAAGCAGTAAACAGGTCGTACCAAGCTGTCAATCCTAAAACTGTGACTTTCTCACGCAACTGTGTAGGTCGAATTCACGGGCAGGTTCACAAATTAAACAATGGCTATGCTGACTTTGTAATTGCAAAAACCACTGAACTAAATGCTAACCTTACCCAGGGGTCAAAGATTATTAAGCAGATAGCATATGAGGACCGCAACGACCTTAACCGAAAGCAAACATCCGCTACCAACAAAGCACGAGCTTTACGTGCCAGGACGCGGAATTATCGATACAAACTGCATGAGGAATTACACTACGGCAAGGGCATGAGTGACCCCAAACCTGATTATGACAGTCTTCCACACCTTAAGCATCATAAATATGCTTAGTTGATTGTGTACCTGATAATAAATTGTTATTATTACCTGTTTTGGCATAAGAGACCTCTAACAAGTGGCCCTCGCGTCAGCATCAGGCGTTCCTCTACCTGAAAAAGGCAAAAATACCCAATAGAAATAGATATAAAATGAAAAAAAACATGCATTTATGTATTTTAAGTGTATTTCTATGAATAAAAGGAAGTGATAAAGCTTGTTGTATTCATGTTTTTACCAAATATGCAGGCTGGCTCAGTTCCATGCCCGCTGCACTGTCCGAACTGTAAACATGTCCGCCGTTCCATGTTGGTGGAATGGGGCTCTATGTTTAAATGTTGAGGCTTAACACACAAGCTATTGTTGCATAAGTGGCTCACAGAGTCCCTGGCGTTCAATTCTGACTTCATGTAGCACATTAACGCTACATGGTGAACCAAGTATGTCTCTGATTTTATGTCCGAAGGCAATTTAGCCCTCATTCGGCCATAATAGGGTAAGGAACTATTTGAAATACAAACATTCCAGATCAAACAATCTGAATTGATGCATTTAATGCACTTATTTTCTACTCTTTTGCTCAGAAATGACCAAAAATCTGCTTTCTCATCCATATTTTGCACTTGCAGACGATATTTTATTTTAACCCAAAGTCAGTTTAGGTCACAATATACTAAAAGATTTCCTTAACAAATTCAATGTAAAAGCAATAAATTCAACAAAAAATAAACTCAACATTTTGCGCGTAGAGACCCTCATAACCATACCTTTTCTTAAAGAGCATTCCGAGCCGAATTGATTTAGACAATAAAAAAGATAGGTCATGTGATATGTAAGAAAGAACTCGACGCGAATCAAAGTTCACTGTTTTACTGCCATCTTTTTACCGGCTACTCTCCAGTTGAAGGTATACTGCCAACTGTCAAAGTCTCGTCATGTAGTCTCCAACCTTCAAGCGAAACAGTGAATTTTTAGTACACAACAATGTTTTTCCTACCACACGTACAAAGAATTATTCAAAAATAAAGTCATGGCAAGTGACTATACAGAAAATTGTGTCTTCAAATAAATGGTGTTGATTTATTTAGAGAGTATAGCATTGCACACCTGAAATATTTAGTATACTGTAACCTATAAGAGAAATTTGTTCTCATTAAAATTAGTTTTTCTTGCATATAATTATCTTCCCATGCATATTGCACCAATATATTAAGTTTGGCTTGTATATCTGTCCATTTGGCCATTTTATTTCATATTTTCAAACACAGGTGATTTTGGTCGGAAGCCGGTGATTTCAAGCGTCTTGAAGCTTAAATGTCCCTCTAACAATTAAAGCTGATATTTGCAATATTTGTGACAAAATACCCAAACAAACCAAACAAACATGTATGGGGGGCTTATGTGGGGTGAGGAGAGAATGACTTTGTTAGATATTTTTACTCTAAGCCATTTTGATAATGTATTTTTTGTGTATTTTTAAAAAAAAATCACCCCAAAAATGTAAATTTAATAGAAAAAAAATTCCAATTTCATCCAAGACAATTAACAAATTAGTCAAAATGGGAGATCAAAGATACTTTGAAGTGTAGAAATCAATCAGCTTCCAGTAATTGCTTGTTTCAAACCAATAAAGTGTAAAATCTTTAAAGCACCTTGTTTGTCGCAGCCTCTTTAATTACAGGCCACCAATGATATATTCTAGTATATAATGTCATGAGTGCCTTTAAACTGCAGCAGGTGGTCAATTTGCATTGCCTGCTCACATTTAGAGGTTTAAGGGAATACAAAATTGCATATTTTGGGCACAAAATAAGTACTTTGACTTTTTTTAAGGTGGCAATCTGGTCAAAATGGGGTTCATAACCAAGCAAAAGAAAAAGTTGCTCAATGTTGGTTTTAAATGAGGTGGGACTAGTCCGGTGAAGGGGAAAAAACATAATTATGAAAGAAGGTCAAATTCCAACACAACCTATGTAAGGTTAGAAAGGTCATCCTTTGAAGCACGGGTAGCTTACAATGACAAGGTTCTTACTTTTCGGGATGTAGACGGCTCTCAAACCCCAGCTAAGCCCTTGCGTCCGAGAGCGAACAAGATTCGCTATTATGTAGACCTGTTACGGGTTCCTGCTCCATCAAAAGTCCATCCCGACTTACTTACGAACAAGGTCTATGTCCCCGTCCTACTCCAGTCTATGATGTCCTCTGAAAATAGAAAGCATAGGTTAAGAAGTGATAAATGTAGGGGCGACTTGGTAATTGACGGCAGTGCTTCCATAAAGTGGGGCTTAGGCTGGGAGGAAAGGTTAAAATGTACAAGATGCAGATATGTAGGCAAGCATTATAAGCTTTACAATGAGGTTCCATCAAGTACCAGGGGCAGAAAGGCAGCTCAGATCAATGTAGGCTTCCAAATAGGTGTTGCAAGTACTTCTATTGGGAACACAGGTTCCCGCAGAATTCTCAACACAACCAATATCATTGCTCCCTCTCCACTTGCTATGCAAAAACAAGCAAATAAGGTCAATACTGCCCTTAAATCCCTAAATGAGAGAAGCATGTACCAGATTAGAGAAAACTTAGTTTGCTGAAAATGCCAAAATTGGTCAAAAAGATCCGTCTAAGGTAAATGTTGAAGGGGACACTTGCTACAACAATCCAATTTTTAACTCTGACGCGACACCCTTTCAAGCCGGAACTATTGCCATAAGCACTATGTGTGAAAACAATACCAGAAACAAGCAAATTGTAGGGGTACAAGTAGCAAATAAACTATGCAGGACTGCATCAATGCTTAGGAATAAGGGTAAACCTGTTCAGTGCCCCAATCATAGGGGGCATTGTTCTGCAAATGTTTCAGAGAGGGAACCAATAGGTGATGAAGGCAAATGGAATAGGTTGTTAGGTGACCAGATCTCTAAGGACATCAAAATAGCAAATTTCACTTGTGATGGGGACAGTAGGGCATTCCAAGGTGTTCGTAACTCTCACGGTCACAATGTGGGTCATCTTAAGGATCTGAGGCACCTAGGCAACTCGCTGAAGCGCGAGCTCAACAAAGCGCCTTTCTCAAAGGGCATGCTCAAGGGTCATTCCAAGTCTAATATCAGGAGTCGGTTCGCTCTCTCGGTCAAAGCTAGGTGTATGGCTGAGCTTAAAGCTGCCCACAATAAACACCAGGGTGACATCAAGGTTCTAAAGAAGGTCATGGTTGATGTAATCGCAACCATTGTTCTATGCTTCAGTGGTTACTGCGGTACTCATTGTGCAAAGTACAGTTATGTCTGTGCTGGTACAAATAGGCAAGCTAAGAATTTCATGCCAGACAATGTCAAGGTTAAAATGGTTGACAGTGACCAACAAGTCCTTAAAAAATGCATTGAAATGGTTTTAGGTCCAGCTGCTCTTGACGCTACCAAACTTTTAACCACAACCCAAAAAAGTGAAGCAGTAAACAGGTCGTACCAAGCTGTCAATCCTAAAACTGTGACTTTCTCACGCAACTGTGTAGGTCGAATTCACGGGCAGGTTCACAAATTAAACAATGGCTATGCTGACTTTGTAATTGCAAAAACCACTGAACTAAATGCTAACCTTACCCAGGGGTCAAAGATTATTAAGCAGATAGCATATGAGGACCGCAACGACCTTAACCGAAAGCAAACATCCGCTACCAACAAAGCACGAGCTTTACGTGCCAGGACGCGGAATTATCGATACAAACTGCATGAGGAATTACACTACGGCAAGGGCATGAGTGACCCCAAACCTGATTATGACAGTCTTCCACACCTTAAGCATCATAAATATGCTTAGTTGATTGTGTACCTGATAATAAATTGTTATTATTACCTGTTTTGGCATAAGAGACCTCTAACAAGTGGCCCTCGCGTCAGCATCAGGCGTTCCTCTACCTGAAAAAGGCAAAAATACCCAATAGAAATAGATATAAAATGAAAAAAAACATGCATTTATGTATTTTAAGTGTATTTCTATGAATAAAAGGAAGTGATAAAGCTTGTTGTATTCATGTTTTTACCAAATATGCAGGCTGGCTCAGTTCCATGCCCGCTGCACTGTCCGAACTGTAAACATGTCCGCCGTTCCATGTTGGTGGAATGGGGCTCTATGTTTAAATGTTGAGGCTTAACACACAAGCTATTGTTGCATAAGTGGCTCACAGAGTCCCTGGCGTTCAATTCTGACTTCATGTAGCACATTAACGCTACATGGTGAACCAAGTATGTCTCTGATTTTATGTCCGAAGGCAATTTAGCCCTCATTCGGCCATAATAGGGTAAGGAACTATTTGAAATACAAACATTCCAGATCAAACAATCTGAATTGATGCATTTAATGCACTTATTTTCTACTCTTTTGCTCAGAAATGACCAAAAATCTGCTTTCTCATCCATATTTTGCACTTGCAGACGATATTTTATTTTAACCCAAAGTCAGTATAAGAGAAATTTGTTCTCATTAAAATTAGTTTTTCTTGCATATAATTATCTTCCCATGCATATTGCACCAATATATTAAGTTTGGCTTGTATATCTGTCCATTTGGCCATTTTATTTCATATTTTCAAACACAGGTGATTTTGGTCGGAAGCCGGTGATTTCAAGCGTCTTGAAGCTTAAATGTCCCTCTAACAATTAAAGCTGATATTTGCAATATTTGTGACAAAATACCCAAACAAACCAAACAAACATGTATGGGGGGCTTATGTGGGGTGAGGAGAGAATGACTTTGTTAGATATTTTTACTCTAAGCCATTTTGATAATGTATTTTTTGTGTATTTTTAAAAAAAAATCACCCCAAAAATGTAAATTTAATAGAAAAAAAATTCCAATTTCATCCAAGACAATTAACAAATTAGTCAAAATGGGAGATCAAAGATACTTTGAAGTGTAGAAATCAATCAGCTTCCAGTAATTGCTTGTTTCAAACCAATAAAGTGTAAAATCTTTAAAGCACCTTGTTTGTCGCAGCCTCTTTAATTACAGGCCACCAATGATATATTCTAGTATATAATGTCATGAGTGCCTTTAAACTGCAGCAGGTGGTCAATTTGCATTGCCTGCTCACATTTAGAGGTTTAAGGGAATACAAAATTGCATATTTTGGGCACAAAATAAGTACTTTGACTTTTTTTAAGGTGGCAATCTGGTCAAAATGGGGTTCATAACCAAGCAAAAGAAAAAGTTGCTCAATGTTGGTTTTAAATGAGGTGGGACTAGTCCGGTGAAGGGGAAAAAACATAATTATGAAAGAAGGTCAAATTCCAACACAACCTATGTAAGGTTAGAAAGGTCATCCTTTGAAGCACGGGTAGCTTACAATGACAAGGTTCTTACTTTTCGGGATGTAGACGGCTCTCAAACCCCAGCTAAGCCCTTGCGTCCGAGAGCGAACAAGATTCGCTATTATGTAGACCTGTTACGGGTTCCTGCTCCATCAAAAGTCCATCCCGACTTACTTACGAACAAGGTCTATGTCCCCGTCCTACTCCAGTCTATGATGTCCTCTGAAAATAGAAAGCATAGGTTAAGAAGTGATAAATGTAGGGGCGACTTGGTAATTGACGGCAGTGCTTCCATAAAGTGGGGCTTAGGCTGGGAGGAAAGGTTAAAATGTACAAGATGCAGATATGTAGGCAAGCATTATAAGCTTTACAATGAGGTTCCATCAAGTACCAGGGGCAGAAAGGCAGCTCAGATCAATGTAGGCTTCCAAATAGGTGTTGCAAGTACTTCTATTGGGAACACAGGTTCCCGCAGAATTCTCAACACAACCAATATCATTGCTCCCTCTCCACTTGCTATGCAAAAACAAGCAAATAAGGTCAATACTGCCCTTAAATCCCTAAATGAGAGAAGCATGTACCAGATTAGAGAAAACTTAGTTTGCTGAAAATGCCAAAATTGGTCAAAAAGATCCGTCTAAGGTAAATGTTGAAGGGGACACTTGCTACAACAATCCAATTTTTAACTCTGACGCGACACCCTTTCAAGCCGGAACTATTGCCATAAGCACTATGTGTGAAAACAATACCAGAAACAAGCAAATTGTAGGGGTACAAGTAGCAAATAAACTATGCAGGACTGCATCAATGCTTAGGAATAAGGGTAAACCTGTTCAGTGCCCCAATCATAGGGGGCATTGTTCTGCAAATGTTTCAGAGAGGGAACCAATAGGTGATGAAGGCAAATGGAATAGGTTGTTAGGTGACCAGATCTCTAAGGACATCAAAATAGCAAATTTCACTTGTGATGGGGACAGTAGGGCATTCCAAGGTGTTCGTAACTCTCACGGTCACAATGTGGGTCATCTTAAGGATCTGAGGCACCTAGGCAACTCGCTGAAGCGCGAGCTCAACAAAGCGCCTTTCTCAAAGGGCATGCTCAAGGGTCATTCCAAGTCTAATATCAGGAGTCGGTTCGCTCTCTCGGTCAAAGCTAGGTGTATGGCTGAGCTTAAAGCTGCCCACAATAAACACCAGGGTGACATCAAGGTTCTAAAGAAGGTCATGGTTGATGTAATCGCAACCATTGTTCTATGCTTCAGTGGTTACTGCGGTACTCATTGTGCAAAGTACAGTTATGTCTGTGCTGGTACAAATAGGCAAGCTAAGAATTTCATGCCAGACAATGTCAAGGTTAAAATGGTTGACAGTGACCAACAAGTCCTTAAAAAATGCATTGAAATGGTTTTAGGTCCAGCTGCTCTTGACGCTACCAAACTTTTAACCACAACCCAAAAAAGTGAAGCAGTAAACAGGTCGTACCAAGCTGTCAATCCTAAAACTGTGACTTTCTCACGCAACTGTGTAGGTCGAATTCACGGGCAGGTTCACAAATTAAACAATGGCTATGCTGACTTTGTAATTGCAAAAACCACTGAACTAAATGCTAACCTTACCCAGGGGTCAAAGATTATTAAGCAGATAGCATATGAGGACCGCAACGACCTTAACCGAAAGCAAACATCCGCTACCAACAAAGCACGAGCTTTACGTGCCAGGACGCGGAATTATCGATACAAACTGCATGAGGAATTACACTACGGCAAGGGCATGAGTGACCCCAAACCTGATTATGACAGTCTTCCACACCTTAAGCATCATAAATATGCTTAGTTGATTGTGTACCTAATAATAAATTGTTATTATTACCTGTTTTGGCATAAGAGACCTCTAACAAGTGGCCCTCGCGTCAGCATCAGGCGTTCCTCTACCTGAAAAAGGCAAAAATACCCAATAGAAATAGATATAAAATGAAAAAAAACATGCATTTATGTATTTTAAGTGTATTTCTATGAATAAAAGGAAGTGATAAAGCTTGTTGTATTCATGTTTTTACCAAATATGCAGGCTGGCTCAGTTCCATGCCCGCTGCACTGTCCGAACTGTAAACATGTCCGCCGTTCCATGTTGGTGGAATGGGGCTCTATGTTTAAATGTTGAGGCTTAACACACAAGCTATTGTTGCATAAGTGGCTCACAGAGTCCCTGGCGTTCAATTCTGACTTCATGTAGCACATTAACGCTACATGGTGAACCAAGTATGTCTCTGATTTTATGTCCGAAGGCAATTTAGCCCTCATTCGGCCATAATAGGGTAAGGAACTATTTGAAATACAAACATTCCAGATCAAACAATCTGAATTGATGCATTTAATGCACTTATTTTCTACTCTTTTGCTCAGAAATGACCAAAAATCTGCTTTCTCATCCATATTTTGCACTTGCAGACGATATTTTATTTTAACCCAAAGTCAGTTTAGGTCACAATATACTAAAAGATTTCCTTAACAAATTCAATGTAAAAGCAATAAATTCAACAAAAAATAAACTCAACATTTTGCGCGTAGAGACCCTCATAACCATACCTTTTCTTAAAGAGCATTCCGAGCCGAATTGATTTAGACAATAAAAAAGATAGGTCATGTGATATGTAAGAAAGAACTCGACGCGAATCAAAGTTCACTGTTTTACTGCCATCTTTTTACCGGCTACTCTCCAGTTGAAGGTATACTGCCAACTGTCAAAGTCTCGTCATGTAGTCTCCAACCTTCAAGCGAAACAGTGAATTTTTAGTACACAACAATGTTTTTCCTACCACACGTACAAAGAATTATTCAAAAATAAAGTCATGGCAAGTGACTATACAGAAAATTGTGTCTTCAAATAAATGGTGTTGATTTATTTAGAGAGTATAGCATTGCACACCTGAAATATTTAGTATACTGTAACCTATAAGAGAAATTTGTTCTCATTAAAATTAGTTTTTCTTGCATATAATTATCTTCCCATGCATATTGCACCAATATATTAAGTTTGGCTTGTATATCTGTCCATTTGGCCATTTTATTTCATATTTTCAAACACAGGTGATTTTGGTCGGAAGCCGGTGATTTCAAGCGTCTTGAAGCTTAAATGTCCCTCTAACAATTAAAGCTGATATTTGCAATATTTGTGACAAAATACCCAAACAAACCAAACAAACATGTATGGGGGGCTTATGTGGGGTGAGGAGAGAATGACTTTGTTAGATATTTTTACTCTAAGCCATTTTGATAATGTATTTTTTGTGTATTTTTAAAAAAAAATCACCCCAAAAATGTAAATTTAATAGAAAAAAAATTCCAATTTCATCCAAGACAATTAACAAATTAGTCAAAATGGGAGATCAAAGATACTTTGAAGTGTAGAAATCAATCAGCTTCCAGTAATTGCTTGTTTCAAACCAATAAAGTGTAAAATCTTTAAAGCACCTTGTTTGTCGCAGCCTCTTTAATTACAGGCCACCAATGATATATTCTAGTATATAATGTCATGAGTGCCTTTAAACTGCAGCAGGTGGTCAATTTGCATTGCCTGCTCACATTTAGAGGTTTAAGGGAATACAAAATTGCATATTTTGGGCACAAAATAAGTACTTTGACTTTTTTTAAGGTGGCAATCTGGTCAAAATGGGGTTCATAACCAAGCAAAAGAAAAAGTTGCTCAATGTTGGTTTTAAATGAGGTGGGACTAGTCCGGTGAAGGGGAAAAAACATAATTATGAAAGAAGGTCAAATTCCAACACAACCTATGTAAGGTTAGAAAGGTCATCCTTTGAAGCACGGGTAGCTTACAATGACAAGGTTCTTACTTTTCGGGATGTAGACGGCTCTCAAACCCCAGCTAAGCCCTTGCGTCCGAGAGCGAACAAGATTCGCTATGTAGACCTGTTACGGGTTCCTGCTCCATCAAAAGTCCATCCCGACTTACTTACGAACAAGGTCTATGTCCCCGTCCTACTCCAGTCTATGATGTCCTCTGAAAATAGAAAGCATAGGTTAAGAAGTGATAAATGTAGGGGCGACTTGGTAATTGACGGCAGTGCTTCCATAAAGTGGGGCTTAGGCTGGGAGGAAAGGTTAAAATGTACAAGATGCAGATATGTAGGCAAGCATTATAAGCTTTACAATGAGGTTCCATCAAGTACCAGGGGCAGAAAGGCAGCTCAGATCAATGTAGGCTTCCAAATAGGTGTTGCAAGTACTTCTATTGGGAACACAGGTTCCCGCAGAATTCTCAACACAACCAATATCATTGCTCCCTCTCCACTTGCTATGCAAAAACAAGCAAATAAGGTCAATACTGCCCTTAAATCCCTAAATGAGAGAAGCATGTACCAGATTAGAGAAAACTTAGTTTGCTGAAAATGCCAAAATTGGTCAAAAAGATCCGTCTAAGGTAAATGTTGAAGGGGACACTTGCTACAACAATCCAATTTTTAACTCTGACGCGACACCCTTTCAAGCCGGAACTATTGCCATAAGCACTATGTGTGAAAACAATACCAGAAACAAGCAAATTGTAGGGGTACAAGTAGCAAATAAACTATGCAGGACTGCATCAATGCTTAGGAATAAGGGTAAACCTGTTCAGTGCCCCAATCATAGGGGGCATTGTTCTGCAAATGTTTCAGAGAGGGAACCAATAGGTGATGAAGGCAAATGGAATAGGTTGTTAGGTGACCAGATCTCTAAGGACATCAAAATAGCAAATTTCACTTGTGATGGGGACAGTAGGGCATTCCAAGGTGTTCGTAACTCTCACGGTCACAATGTGGGTCATCTTAAGGATCTGAGGCACCTAGGCAACTCGCTGAAGCGCGAGCTCAACAAAGCGCCTTTCTCAAAGGGCATGCTCAAGGGTCATTCCAAGTCTAATATCAGGAGTCGGTTCGCTCTCTCGGTCAAAGCTAGGTGTATGGCTGAGCTTAAAGCTGCCCACAATAAACACCAGGGTGACATCAAGGTTCTAAAGAAGGTCATGGTTGATGTAATCGCAACCATTGTTCTATGCTTCAGTGGTTACTGCGGTACTCATTGTGCAAAGTACAGTTATGTCTGTGCTGGTACAAATAGGCAAGCTAAGAATTTCATGCCAGACAATGTCAAGGTTAAAATGGTTGACAGTGACCAACAAGTCCTTAAAAAATGCATTGAAATGGTTTTAGGTCCAGCTGCTCTTGACGCTACCAAACTTTTAACCACAACCCAAAAAAGTGAAGCAGTAAACAGGTCGTACCAAGCTGTCAATCCTAAAACTGTGACTTTCTCACGCAACTGTGTAGGTCGAATTCACGGGCAGGTTCACAAATTAAACAATGGCTATGCTGACTTTGTAATTGCAAAAACCACTGAACTAAATGCTAACCTTACCCAGGGGTCAAAGATTATTAAGCAGATAGCATATGAGGACCGCAACGACCTTAACCGAAAGCAAACATCCGCTACCAACAAAGCACGAGCTTTACGTGCCAGGACGCGGAATTATCGATACAAACTGCATGAGGAATTACACTACGGCAAGGGCATGAGTGACCCCAAACCTGATTATGACAGTCTTCCACACCTTAAGCATCATAAATATGCTTAGTTGATTGTGTACCTGATAATAAATTGTTATTATTACCTGTTTTGGCATAAGAGACCTCTAACAAGTGGCCCTCGCGTCAGCATCAGGCGTTCCTCTACCTGAAAAAGGCAAAAATACCCAATAGAAATAGATATAAAATGAAAAAAAACATGCATTTATGTATTTTAAGTGTATTTCTATGAATAAAAGGAAGTGATAAAGCTTGTTGTATTCATGTTTTTACCAAATATGCAGGCTGGCTCAGTTCCATGCCCGCTGCACTGTCCGAACTGTAAACATGTCCGCCGTTCCATGTTGGTGGAATGGGGCTCTATGTTTAAATGTTGAGGCTTAACACACAAGCTATTGTTGCATAAGTGGCTCACAGAGTCCCTGGCGTTCAATTCTGACTTCATGTAGCACATTAACGCTACATGGTGAACCAAGTATGTCTCTGATTTTATGTCCGAAGGCAATTTAGCCCTCATTCGGCCATAATAGGGTAAGGAACTATTTGAAATACAAACATTCCAGATCAAACAATCTGAATTGATGCATTTAATGCACTTATTTTCTACTCTTTTGCTCAGAAATGACCAAAAATCTGCTTTCTCATCCATATTTTGCACTTGCAGACGATATTTTATTTTAACCCAAAGTCAGTATAAGAGAAATTTGTTCTCATTAAAATTAGTTTTTCTTGCATATAATTATCTTCCCATGCATATTGCACCAATATATTAAGTTTGGCTTGTATATCTGTCCATTTGGCCATTTTATTTCATATTTTCAAACACAGGTGATTTTGGTCGGAAGCCGGTGATTTCAAGCGTCTTGAAGCTTAAATGTCCCTCTAACAATTAAAGCTGATATTTGCAATATTTGTGACAAAATACCCAAACAAACCAAACAAACATGTATGGGGGGCTTATGTGGGGTGAGGAGAGAATGACTTTGTTAGATATTTTTACTCTAAGCCATTTTGATAATGTATTTTTTGTGTATTTTTAAAAAAAAATCACCCCAAAAATGTAAATTTAATAGAAAAAAAATTCCAATTTCATCCAAGACAATTAACAAATTAGTCAAAATGGGAGATCAAAGATACTTTGAAGTGTAGAAATCAATCAGCTTCCAGTAATTGCTTGTTTCAAACCAATAAAGTGTAAAATCTTTAAAGCACCTTGTTTGTCGCAGCCTCTTTAATTACAGGCCACCAATGATATATTCTAGTATATAATGTCATGAGTGCCTTTAAACTGCAGCAGGTGGTCAATTTGCATTGCCTGCTCACATTTAGAGGTTTAAGGGAATACAAAATTGCATATTTTGGGCACAAAATAAGTACTTTGACTTTTTTTAAGGTGGCAATCTGGTCAAAATGGGGTTCATAACCAAGCAAAAGAAAAAGTTGCTCAATGTTGGTTTTAAATGAGGTGGGACTAGTCCGGTGAAGGGGAAAAAACATAATTATGAAAGAAGGTCAAATTCCAACACAACCTATGTAAGGTTAGAAAGGTCATCCTTTGAAGCACGGGTAGCTTACAATGACAAGGTTCTTACTTTTCGGGATGTAGACGGCTCTCAAACCCCAGCTAAGCCCTTGCGTCCGAGAGCGAACAAGATTCGCTATGTAGACCTGTTACGGGTTCCTGCTCCATCAAAAGTCCATCCCGACTTACTTACGAACAAGGTCTATGTCCCCGTCCTACTCCAGTCTATGATGTCCTCTGAAAATAGAAAGCATAGGTTAAGAAGTGATAAATGTAGGGGCGACTTGGTAATTGACGGCAGTGCTTCCATAAAGTGGGGCTTAGGCTGGGAGGAAAGGTTAAAATGTACAAGATGCAGATATGTAGGCAAGCATTATAAGCTTTACAATGAGGTTCCATCAAGTACCAGGGGCAGAAAGGCAGCTCAGATCAATGTAGGCTTCCAAATAGGTGTTGCAAGTACTTCTATTGGGAACACAGGTTCCCGCAGAATTCTCAACACAACCAATATCATTGCTCCCTCTCCACTTGCTATGCAAAAACAAGCAAATAAGGTCAATACTGCCCTTAAATCCCTAAATGAGAGAAGCATGTACCAGATTAGAGAAAACTTAGTTTGCTGAAAATGCCAAAATTGGTCAAAAAGATCCGTCTAAGGTAAATGTTGAAGGGGACACTTGCTACAACAATCCAATTTTTAACTCTGACGCGACACCCTTTCAAGCCGGAACTATTGCCATAAGCACTATGTGTGAAAACAATACCAGAAACAAGCAAATTGTAGGGGTACAAGTAGCAAATAAACTATGCAGGACTGCATCAATGCTTAGGAATAAGGGTAAACCTGTTCAGTGCCCCAATCATAGGGGGCATTGTTCTGCAAATGTTTCAGAGAGGGAACCAATAGGTGATGAAGGCAAATGGAATAGGTTGTTAGGTGACCAGATCTCTAAGGACATCAAAATAGCAAATTTCACTTGTGATGGGGACAGTAGGGCATTCCAAGGTGTTCGTAACTCTCACGGTCACAATGTGGGTCATCTTAAGGATCTGAGGCACCTAGGCAACTCGCTGAAGCGCGAGCTCAACAAAGCGCCTTTCTCAAAGGGCATGCTCAAGGGTCATTCCAAGTCTAATATCAGGAGTCGGTTCGCTCTCTCGGTCAAAGCTAGGTGTATGGCTGAGCTTAAAGCTGCCCACAATAAACACCAGGGTGACATCAAGGTTCTAAAGAAGGTCATGGTTGATGTAATCGCAACCATTGTTCTATGCTTCAGTGGTTACTGCGGTACTCATTGTGCAAAGTACAGTTATGTCTGTGCTGGTACAAATAGGCAAGCTAAGAATTTCATGCCAGACAATGTCAAGGTTAAAATGGTTGACAGTGACCAACAAGTCCTTAAAAAATGCATTGAAATGGTTTTAGGTCCAGCTGCTCTTGACGCTACCAAACTTTTAACCACAACCCAAAAAAGTGAAGCAGTAAACAGGTCGTACCAAGCTGTCAATCCTAAAACTGTGACTTTCTCACGCAACTGTGTAGGTCGAATTCACGGGCAGGTTCACAAATTAAACAATGGCTATGCTGACTTTGTAATTGCAAAAACCACTGAACTAAATGCTAACCTTACCCAGGGGTCAAAGATTATTAAGCAGATAGCATATGAGGACCGCAACGACCTTAACCGAAAGCAAACATCCGCTACCAACAAAGCACGAGCTTTACGTGCCAGGACGCGGAATTATCGATACAAACTGCATGAGGAATTACACTACGGCAAGGGCATGAGTGACCCCAAACCTGATTATGACAGTCTTCCACACCTTAAGCATCATAAATATGCTTAGTTGATTGTGTACCTGATAATAAATTGTTATTATTACCTGTTTTGGCATAAGAGACCTCTAACAAGTGGCCCTCGCGTCAGCATCAGGCGTTCCTCTACCTGAAAAAGGCAAAAATACCCAATAGAAATAGATATAAAATGAAAAAAAACATGCATTTATGTATTTTAAGTGTATTTCTATGAATAAAAGGAAGTGATAAAGCTTGTTGTATTCATGTTTTTACCAAATATGCAGGCTGGCTCAGTTCCATGCCCGCTGCACTGTCCGAACTGTAAACATGTCCGCCGTTCCATGTTGGTGGAATGGGGCTCTATGTTTAAATGTTGAGGCTTAACACACAAGCTATTGTTGCATAAGTGGCTCACAGAGTCCCTGGCGTTCAATTCTGACTTCATGTAGCACATTAACGCTACATGGTGAACCAAGTATGTCTCTGATTTTATGTCCGAAGGCAATTTAGCCCTCATTCGGCCATAATAGGGTAAGGAACTATTTGAAATACAAACATTCCAGATCAAACAATCTGAATTGATGCATTTAATGCACTTATTTTCTACTCTTTTGCTCAGAAATGACCAAAAATCTGCTTTCTCATCCATATTTTGCACTTGCAGACGATATTTTATTTTAACCCAAAGTCAGTATAAGAGAAATTTGTTCTCATTAAAATTAGTTTTTCTTGCATATAATTATCTTCCCATGCATATTGCACCAATATATTAAGTTTGGCTTGTATATCTGTCCATTTGGCCATTTTATTTCATATTTTCAAACACAGGTGATTTTGGTCGGAAGCCGGTGATTTCAAGCGTCTTGAAGCTTAAATGTCCCTCTAACAATTAAAGCTGATATTTGCAATATTTGTGACAAAATACCCAAACAAACCAAACAAACATGTATGGGGGGCTTATGTGGGGTGAGGAGAGAATGACTTTGTTAGATATTTTTACTCTAAGCCATTTTGATAATGTATTTTTTGTGTATTTTAAAAAAAAAATCACCCCAAAAATGTAAATTTAATAGAAAAAAAATTCCAATTTCATCCAAGACAATTAACAAATTAGTCAAAATGGGAGATCAAAGATACTTTGAAGTGTAGAAATCAATCAGCTTCCAGTAATTGCTTGTTTCAAACCAATAAAGTGTAAAATCTTTAAAGCACCTTGTTTGTCGCAGCCTCTTTAATTACAGGCCACCAATGATATATTCTAGTATATAATGTCATGAGTGCCTTTAAACTGCAGCAGGTGGTCAATTTGCATTGCCTGCTCACATTTAGAGGTTTAAGGGAATACAAAATTGCATATTTTGGGCACAAAATAAGTACTTTGACTTTTTTTAAGGTGGCAATCTGGTCAAAATGGGGTTCATAACCAAGCAAAAGAAAAAGTTGCTCAATGTTGGTTTTAAATGAGGTGGGACTAGTCCGGTGAAGGGGAAAAAACATAATTATGAAAGAAGGTCAAATTCCAACACAACCTATGTAAGGTTAGAAAGGTCATCCTTTGAAGCACGGGTAGCTTACAATGACAAGGTTCTTACTTTTCGGGATGTAGACGGCTCTCAAACCCCAGCTAAGCCCTTGCGTCCGAGAGCGAACAAGATTCGCTATGTAGACCTGTTACGGGTTCCTGCTCCATCAAAAGTCCATCCCGACTTACTTACGAACAAGGTCTATGTCCCCGTCCTACTCCAGTCTATGATGTCCTCTGAAAATAGAAAGCATAGGTTAAGAAGTGATAAATGTAGGGGCGACTTGGTAATTGACGGCAGTGCTTCCATAAAGTGGGGCTTAGGCTGGGAGGAAAGGTTAAAATGTACAAGATGCAGATATGTAGGCAAGCATTATAAGCTTTACAATGAGGTTCCATCAAGTACCAGGGGCAGAAAGGCAGCTCAGATCAATGTAGGCTTCCAAATAGGTGTTGCAAGTACTTCTATTGGGAACACAGGTTCCCGCAGAATTCTCAACACAACCAATATCATTGCTCCCTCTCCACTTGCTATGCAAAAACAAGCAAATAAGGTCAATACTGCCCTTAAATCCCTAAATGAGAGAAGCATGTACCAGATTAGAGAAAACTTAGTTTGCTGAAAATGCCAAAATTGGTCAAAACGATCCGTCTAAGGTAAATGTTGAAGGGGACACTTGCTACAACAATCCAATTTTTAACTCTGACGCGACACCCTTTCAAGCCGGAACTATTGCCATAAGCACTATGTGTGAAAACAATACCAGAAACAAGCAAATTGTAGGGGTACAAGTAGCAAATAAACTATGCAGGACTGCATCAATGCTTAGGAATAAGGGTAAACCTGTTCAGTGCCCCAATCATAGGGGGCATTGTTCTGCAAATGTTTCAGAGAGGGAACCAATAGGTGATGAAGGCAAATGGAATAGGTTGTTAGGTGACCAGATCTCTAAGGACATCAAAATAGCAAATTTCACTTGTGATGGGGACAGTAGGGCATTCCAAGGTGTTCGTAACTCTCACGGTCACAATGTGGGTCATCTTAAGGATCTGAGGCACCTAGGCAACTCGCTGAAGCGCGAGCTCAACAAAGCGCCTTTCTCAAAGGGCATGCTCAAGGGTCATTCCAAGTCTAATATCAGGAGTCGGTTCGCTCTCTCGGTCAAAGCTAGGTGTATGGCTGAGCTTAAAGCTGCCCACAATAAACACCAGGGTGACATCAAGGTTCTAAAGAAGGTCATGGTTGATGTAATCGCAACCATTGTTCTATGCTTCAGTGGTTACTGCGGTACTCATTGTGCAAAGTACAGTTATGTCTGTGCTGGTACAAATAGGCAAGCTAAGAATTTCATGCCAGACAATGTCAAGGTTAAAATGGTTGACAGTGACCAACAAGTCCTTAAAAAATGCATTGAAATGGTTTTAGGTCCAGCTGCTCTTGACGCTACCAAACTTTTAACCACAACCCAAAAAAGTGAAGCAGTAAACAGGTCGTACCAAGCTGTCAATCCTAAAACTGTGACTTTCTCACGCAACTGTGTAGGTCGAATTCACGGGCAGGTTCACAAATTAAACAATGGCTATGCTGACTTTGTAATTGCAAAAACCACTGAACTAAATGCTAACCTTACCCAGGGGTCAAAGATTATTAAGCAGATAGCATATGAGGACCGCAACGACCTTAACCGAAAGCAAACATCCGCTACCAACAAAGCACGAGCTTTACGTGCCAGGACGCGGAATTATCGATACAAACTGCATGAGGAATTACACTACGGCAAGGGCATGAGTGACCCCAAACCTGATTATGACAGTCTTCCACACCTTAAGCATCATAAATATGCTTAGTTGATTGTGTACCTGATAATAAATTGTTATTATTACCTGTTTTGGCATAAGAGACCTCTAACAAGTGGCCCTCGCGTCAGCATCAGGCGTTCCTCTACCTGAAAAAGGCAAAAATACCCAATAGAAATAGATATAAAATGAAAAAAAACATGCATTTATGTATTTTAAGTGTATTTCTATGAATAAAAGGAAGTGATAAAGCTTGTTGTATTCATGTTTTTACCAAATATGCAGGCTGGCTCAGTTCCATGCCCGCTGCACTGTCCGAACTGTAAACATGTCCGCCGTTCCATGTTGGTGGAATGGGGCTCTATGTTTAAATGTTGAGGCTTAACACACAAGCTATTGTTGCATAAGTGGCTCACAGAGTCCCTGGCGTTCAATTCTGACTTCATGTAGCACATTAACGCTACATGGTGAACCAAGTATGTCTCTGATTTTATGTCCGAAGGCAATTTAGCCCTCATTCGGCCATAATAGGGTAAGGAACTATTTGAAATACAAACATTCCAGATCAAACAATCTGAATTGATGCATTTAATGCACTTATTTTCTACTCTTTTGCTCAGAAATGACCAAAAATCTGCTTTCTCATCCATATTTTGCACTTGCAGACGATATTTTATTTTAACCCAAAGTCAGTTTATAAGAGAAATTTGTTCTCATTAAAATTAGTTTTTCTTGCATATAATTATCTTCCCATGCATATTGCACCAATATATTAAGTTTGGCTTGTATATCTGTCCATTTGGCCATTTTATTTCATATTTTCAAACACAGGTGATTTTGGTCGGAAGCCGGTGATTTCAAGCGTCTTGAAGCTTAAATGTCCCTCTAACAATTAAAGCTGATATTTGCAATATTTGTGACAAAATACCCAAACAAACATGTATGGGGGGCTTATGTGGGGTGAGGAGAGAATGACTTTGTTAGATATTTTTACTCTAAGCCATTTTGATAATGTATTTTTTGTGTATTTTTAAAAAAAAATCACCCCAAAAATGTAAATTTAATAGAAAAAAAATTCCAATTTCATCCAAGACAATTAACAAATTAGTCAAAATGGGAGATCAAAGATACTTTGAAGTGTAGAAATCAATCAGCTTCCAGTACTTGCTTGTTTCAAACCAATAAAGTGTAAAATCTTTAAAGCACCTTGTTTGTCGCAGCCTCTTTAATTACAGGCCACCAATGATATATTCTAGTATATAATGTCATGAGTGCCTTTAAACTGCAGCAGGTGGTCAATTTGCATTGCCTGCTCACATTTAGAGGTTTAAGGGAATACAAAATTGCATATTTTGGGCACAAAATAAGTACTTTGACTTTTTTTAAGGTGGCAATCTGGTCAAAATGGGGTTCATAACCAAGCAAAAGAAAAAGTTGCTCAATGTTGGTTTTAAATGAGGTGGGACTAGTCCGGTGAAGGGGAAAAAACATAATTATGAAAGAAGGTCAAATTCCAACACAACCTATGTAAGGTTAGAAAGGTCATCCTTTGAAGCACGGGTAGCTTACAATGACAAGGTTCTTACTTTTCGGGATGTAGACGGCTCTCAAACCCCAGCTAAGCCCTTGCGTCCGAGAGCGAACAAGATTCGCTATTATGTAGACCTGTTACGGGTTCCTGCTCCATCAAAAGTCCATCCCGACTTACTTACGAACAAGGTCTATGTCCCCGTCCTACTCCAGTCTATGATGTCCTCTGAAAATAGAAAGCATAGGTTAAGAAGTGATAAATGTAGGGGCGACTTGGTAATTGACGGCAGTGCTTCCATAAAGTGGGGCTTAGGCTGGGAGGAAAGGTTAAAATGTACAAGATGCAGATATGTAGGCAAGCATTATAAGCTTTACAATGAGGTTCCATCAAGTACCAGGGGCAGAAAGGCAGCTCAGATCAATGTAGGCTTCCAAATAGGTGTTGCAAGTACTTCTATTGGGAACACAGGTTCCCGCAGAATTCTCAACACAACCAATATCATTGCTCCCTCTCCACTTGCTATGCAAAAACAAGCAAATAAGGTCAATACTGCCCTTAAATCCCTAAATGAGAGAAGCATGTACCAGATTAGAGAAAACTTAGTTTGCTGAAAATGCCAAAATTGGTCAAAAAGATCCGTCTAAGGTAAATGTTGAAGGGGACACTTGCTACAACAATCCAATTTTTAACTCTGACGCGACACCCTTTCAAGCCGGAACTATTGCCATAAGCACTATGTGTGAAAACAATACCAGAAACAAGCAAATTGTAGGGGTACAAGTAGCAAATAAACTATGCAGGACTGCATCAATGCTTAGGAATAAGGGTAAACCTGTTCAGTGCCCCAATCATAGGGGGCATTGTTCTGCAAATGTTTCAGAGAGGGAACCAATAGGTGATGAAGGCAAATGGAATAGGTTGTTAGGTGACCAGATCTCTAAGGACATCAAAATAGCAAATTTCACTTGTGATGGGGACAGTAGGGCATTCCAAGGTGTTCGTAACTCTCACGGTCACAATGTGGGTCATCTTAAGGATCTGAGGCACCTAGGCAACTCGCTGAAGCGCGAGCTCAACAAAGCGCCTTTCTCAAAGGGCATGCTCAAGGGTCATTCCAAGTCTAATATCAGGAGTCGGTTCGCTCTCTCGGTCAAAGCTAGGTGTATGGCTGAGCTTAAAGCTGCCCACAATAAACACCAGGGTGACATCAAGGTTCTAAAGAAGGTCATGGTTGATGTAATCGCAACCATTGTTCTATGCTTCAGTGGTTACTGCGGTACTCATTGTGCAAAGTACAGTTATGTCTGTGCTGGTACAAATAGGCAAGCTAAGAATTTCATGCCAGACAATGTCAAGGTTAAAATGGTTGACAGTGACCAACAAGTCCTTAAAAAATGCATTGAAATGGTTTTAGGTCCAGCTGCTCTTGACGCTACCAAACTTTTAACCACAACCCAAAAAAGTGAAGCAGTAAACAGGTCGTACCAAGCTGTCAATCCTAAAACTGTGACTTTCTCACGCAACTGTGTAGGTCGAATTCACGGGCAGGTTCACAAATTAAACAATGGCTATGCTGACTTTGTAATTGCAAAAACCACTGAACTAAATGCTAACCTTACCCAGGGGTCAAAGATTATTAAGCAGATAGCATATGAGGACCGCAACGACCTTAACCGAAAGCAAACATCCGCTACCAACAAAGCACGAGCTTTACGTGCCAGGACGCGGAATTATCTATACAAACTGCATGAGGAATTACACTACGGCAAGGGCATGAGTGACCCCAAACCTGATTATGACAGTCTTCCACACCTTAAGCATCATAAATATGCTTAGTTGATTGTGTACCTGATAATAAATTGTTATTATTACCTGTTTTGGCATAAGAGACCTCTAACAAGTGGCCCTCGCGTCAGCATCAGGCGTTCCTCTACCTGAAAAAGGCAAAAATACCCAATAGAAATAGATATAAAATGAAAAAAAACATGCATTTATGTATTTTAAGTGTATTTCTATGAATAAAAGGAAGTGATAAAGCTTGTTGTATTCATGTTTTTACCAAATATGCAGGCTGGCTCAGTTCCATGCCCGCTGCACTGTCCGAACTGTAAACATGTCCGCCGTTCCATGTTGGTGGAATGGGGCTCTATGTTTAAATGTTGAGGCTTAACACACAAGCTATTGTTGCATAAGTGGCTCACAGAGTCCCTGGCGTTCAATTCTGACTTCATGTAGCACATTAACGCTACATGGTGAACCAAGTATGTCTCTGATTTTATGTCCGAAGGCAATTTAGCCCTCATTCGGCCATAATAGGGTAAGGAACTATTTGAAATACAAACATTCCAGATCAAACAATCTGAATTGATGCATTTAATGCACTTATTTTCTACTCTTTTGCTCAGAAATGACCAAAAATCTGCTTTCTCATCCATATTTTGCACTTGCAGACGATATTTTATTTTAACCCAAAGTCAGTATAAGAGAAATTTGTTCTCATTAAAATTAGTTTTTCTTGCATATAATTATCTTCCCATGCATATTGCACCAATATATTAAGTTTGGCTTGTATATCTGTCCATTTGGCCATTTTATTTCATATTTTCAAACACAGGTGATTTTGGTCGGAAGCCGGTGATTTCAAGCGTCTTGAAGCTTAAATGTCCCTCTAACAATTAAAGCTGATATTTGCAATATTTGTGACAAAATACCCAAACAAACCAAACAAACATGTATGGGGGGCTTATGTGGGGTGAGGAGAGAATGACTTTGTTAGATATTTTTACTCTAAGCCATTTTGATAATGTATTTTTTGTGTATTTTAAAAAAAAAATCACCCCAAAAATGTAAATTTAATAGAAAAAAAATTCCAATTTCATCCAAGACAATTAACAAATTAGTCAAAATGGGAGATCAAAGATACTTTGAAGTGTAGAAATCAATCAGCTTCCAGTAATTGCTTGTTTCAAACCAATAAAGTGTAAAATCTTTAAAGCACCTTGTTTGTCGCAGCCTCTTTAATTACAGGCCACCAATGATATATTCTAGTATATAATGTCATGAGTGCCTTTAAACTGCAGCAGGTGGTCAATTTGCATTGCCTGCTCACATTTAGAGGTTTAAGGGAATACAAAATTGCATATTTTGGGCACAAAATAAGTACTTTGACTTTTTTTAAGGTGGCAATCTGGTCAAAATGGGGTTCATAACCAAGCAAAAGAAAAAGTTGCTCAATGTTGGTTTTAAATGAGGTGGGACTAGTCCGGTGAAGGGGAAAAAACATAATTATGAAAGAAGGTCAAATTCCAACACAACCTATGTAAGGTTAGAAAGGTCATCCTTTGAAGCACGGGTAGCTTACAATGACAAGGTTCTTACTTTTCGGGATGTAGACGGCTCTCAAACCCCAGCTAAGCCCTTGCGTCCGAGAGCGAACAAGATTCGCTATGTAGACCTGTTACGGGTTCCTGCTCCATCAAAAGTCCATCCCGACTTACTTACGAACAAGGTCTATGTCCCCGTCCTACTCCAGTCTATGATGTCCTCTGAAAATAGAAAGCATAGGTTAAGAAGTGATAAATGTAGGGGCGACTTGGTAATTGACGGCAGTGCTTCCATAAAGTGGGGCTTAGGCTGGGAGGAAAGGTTAAAATGTACAAGATGCAGATATGTAGGCAAGCATTATAAGCTTTACAATGAGGTTCCATCAAGTACCAGGGGCAGAAAGGCAGCTCAGATCAATGTAGGCTTCCAAATAGGTGTTGCAAGTACTTCTATTGGGAACACAGGTTCCCGCAGAATTCTCAACACAACCAATATCATTGCTCCCTCTCCACTTGCTATGCAAAAACAAGCAAATAAGGTCAATACTGCCCTTAAATCCCTAAATGAGAGAAGCATGTACCAGATTAGAGAAAACTTAGTTTGCTGAAAATGCCAAAATTGGTCAAAAAGATCCGTCTAAGGTAAATGTTGAAGGGGACACTTGCTACAACAATCCAATTTTTAACTCTGACGCGACACCCTTTCAAGCCGGAACTATTGCCATAAGCACTATGTGTGAAAACAATACCAGAAACAAGCAAATTGTAGGGGTACAAGTAGCAAATAAACTATGCAGGACTGCATCAATGCTTAGGAATAAGGGTAAACCTGTTCAGTGCCCCAATCATAGGGGGCATTGTTCTGCAAATGTTTCAGAGAGGGAACCAATAGGTGATGAAGGCAAATGGAATAGGTTGTTAGGTGACCAGATCTCTAAGGACATCAAAATAGCAAATTTCACTTGTGATGGGGACAGTAGGGCATTCCAAGGTGTTCGTAACTCTCACGGTCACAATGTGGGTCATCTTAAGGATCTGAGGCACCTAGGCAACTCGCTGAAGCGCGAGCTCAACAAAGCGCCTTTCTCAAAGGGCATGCTCAAGGGTCATTCCAAGTCTAATATCAGGAGTCGGTTCGCTCTCTCGGTCAAAGCTAGGTGTATGGCTGAGCTTAAAGCTGCCCACAATAAACACCAGGGTGACATCAAGGTTCTAAAGAAGGTCATGGTTGATGTAATCGCAACCATTGTTCTATGCTTCAGTGGTTACTGCGGTACTCATTGTGCAAAGTACAGTTATGTCTGTGCTGGTACAAATAGGCAAGCTAAGAATTTCATGCCAGACAATGTCAAGGTTAAAATGGTTGACAGTGACCAACAAGTCCTTAAAAAATGCATTGAAATGGTTTTAGGTCCAGCTGCTCTTGACGCTACCAAACTTTTAACCACAACCCAAAAAAGTGAAGCAGTAAACAGGTCGTACCAAGCTGTCAATCCTAAAACTGTGACTTTCTCACGCAACTGTGTAGGTCGAATTCACGGGCAGGTTCACAAATTAAACAATGGCTATGCTGACTTTGTAATTGCAAAAACCACTGAACTAAATGCTAACCTTACCCAGGGGTCAAAGATTATTAAGCAGATAGCATATGAGGACCGCAACGACCTTAACCGAAAGCAAACATCCGCTACCAACAAAGCACGAGCTTTACGTGCCAGGACGCGGAATTATCGATACAAACTGCATGAGGAATTACACTACGGCAAGGGCATGAGTGACCCCAAACCTGATTATGACAGTCTTCCACACCTTAAGCATCATAAATATGCTTAGTTGATTGTGTACCTGATAATAAATTGTTATTATTACCTGTTTTGGCATAAGAGACCTCTAACAAGTGGCCCTCGCGTCAGCATCAGGCGTTCCTCTACCTGAAAAAGGCAAAAATACCCAATAGAAATAGATATAAAATGAAAAAAAACATGCATTTATGTATTTTAAGTGTATTTCTATGAATAAAAGGAAGTGATAAAGCTTGTTGTATTCATGTTTTTACCAAATATGCAGGCTGGCTCAGTTCCATGCCCGCTGCACTGTCCGAACTGTAAACATGTCCGCCGTTCCATGTTGGTGGAATGGGGCTCTATGTTTAAATGTTGAGGCTTAACACACAAGCTATTGTTGCATAAGTGGCTCACAGAGTCCCTGGCGTTCAATTCTGACTTCATGTAGCACATTAACGCTACATGGTGAACCAAGTATGTCTCTGATTTTATGTCCGAAGGCAATTTAGCCCTCATTCGGCCATAATAGGGTAAGGAACTATTTGAAATACAAACATTCCAGATCAAACAATCTGAATTGATGCATTTAATGCACTTATTTTCTACTCTTTTGCTCAGAAATGACCAAAAATCTGCTTTCTCATCCATATTTTGCACTTGCAGACGATATTTTATTTTAACCCAAAGTCAGTTTAGGTCACAATATACTAAAAGATTTCCTTAACAAATTCAATGTAAAAGCAATAAATTCAACAAAAAATAAACTCAACATTTTGCGCGTAGAGACCCTCATAACCATACCTTTTCTTAAAGAGCATTCCGAGCCGAATTGATTTAGACAATAAAAAAGATAGGTCATGTGATATGTAAGAAAGAACTCGACGCGAATCAAAGTTCACTGTTTTACTGCCATCTTTTTACCGGCTACTCTCCAGTTGAAGGTATACTGCCAACTGTCAAAGTCTCGTCATGTAGTCTCCAACCTTCAAGCGAAACAGTGAATTTTTAGTACACAACAATGTTTTTCCTACCACACGTACAAAGAATTATTCAAAAATAAAGTCATGGCAAGTGACTATACAGAAAATTGTGTCTTCAAATAAATGGTGTTGATTTATTTAGAGAGTATAGCATTGCACACCTGAAATATTTAGTATACTGTAACCTATAAGAGAAATTTGTTCTCATTAAAATTAGTTTTTCTTGCATATAATTATCTTCCCATGCATATTGCACCAATATATTAAGTTTGGCTTGTATATCTGTCCATTTGGCCATTTTATTTCATATTTTCAAACACAGGTGATTTTGGTCGGAAGCCGGTGATTTCAAGCGTCTTGAAGCTTAAATGTCCCTCTAACAATTAAAGCTGATATTTGCAATATTTGTGACAAAATACCCAAACAAACATGTATGGGGGGCTTATGTGGGGTGAGGAGAGAATGACTTTGTTAGATATTTTTACTCTAAGCCATTTTGATAATGTATTTTTTGTGTATTTTTTAAAAAAAATCACCCCAAAAATGTAAATTTAATAGAAAAAAAATTCCAATTTCATCCAAGACAATTAACAAATTAGTCAAAATGGGAGATCAAAGATACTTTGAAGTGTAGAAATCAATCAGCTTCCAGTAATTGCTTGTTTCAAACCAATAAAGTGTAAAATCTTTAAAGCACCTTGTTTGTCGCAGCCTCTTTAATTACAGGCCACCAATGATATATTCTAGTATATAATGTCATGAGTGCCTTTAAACTGCAGCAGGTGGTCAATTTGCATTGCCTGCTCACATTTAGAGGTTTAAGGGAATACAAAATTGCATATTTTGGGCACAAAATAAGTACTTTGACTTTTTTTAAGGTGGCAATCTGGTCAAAATGGGGTTCATAACCAAGCAAAAGAAAAAGTTGCTCAATGTTGGTTTTAAATGAGGTGGGACTAGTCCGGTGAAGGGGAAAAAACATAATTATGAAAGAAGGTCAAATTCCAACACAACCTATGTAAGGTTAGAAAGGTCATCCTTTGAAGCACGGGTAGCTTACAATGACAAGGTTCTTACTTTTCGGGATGTAGACGGCTCTCAAACCCCAGCTAAGCCCTTGCGTCCGAGAGCGAACAAGATTCGCTATTATGTAGACCTGTTACGGGTTCCTGCTCCATCAAAAGTCCATCCCGACTTACTTACGAACAAGGTCTATGTCCCCGTCCTACTCCAGTCTATGATGTCCTCTGAAAATAGAAAGCATAGGTTAAGAAGTGATAAATGTAGGGGCGACTTGGTAATTGACGGCAGTGCTTCCATAAAGTGGGGCTTAGGCTGGGAGGAAAGGTTAAAATGTACAAGATGCAGATATGTAGGCAAGCATTATAAGCTTTACAATGAGGTTCCATCAAGTACCAGGGGCAGAAAGGCAGCTCAGATCAATGTAGGCTTCCAAATAGGTGTTGCAAGTACTTCTATTGGGAACACAGGTTCCCGCAGAATTCTCAACACAACCAATATCATTGCTCCCTCTCCACTTGCTATGCAAAAACAAGCAAATAAGGTCAATACTGCCCTTAAATCCCTAAATGAGAGAAGCATGTACCAGATTAGAGAAAACTTAGTTTGCTGAAAATGCCAAAATTGGTCAAAAAGATCCGTCTAAGGTAAATGTTGAAGGGGACACTTGCTACAACAATCCAATTTTTAACTCTGACGCGACACCCTTTCAAGCCGGAACTATTGCCATAAGCACTATGTGTGAAAACAATACCAGAAACAAGCAAATTGTAGGGGTACAAGTAGCAAATAAACTATGCAGGACTGCATCAATGCTTAGGAATAAGGGTAAACCTGTTCAGTGCCCCAATCATAGGGGGCATTGTTCTGCAAATGTTTCAGAGAGGGAACCAATAGGTGATGAAGGCAAATGGAATAGGTTGTTAGGTGACCAGATCTCTAAGGACATCAAAATAGCAAATTTCACTTGTGATGGGGACAGTAGGGCATTCCAAGGTGTTCGTAACTCTCACGGTCACAATGTGGGTCATCTTAAGGATCTGAGGCACCTAGGCAACTCGCTGAAGCGCGAGCTCAACAAAGCGCCTTTCTCAAAGGGCATGCTCAAGGGTCATTCCAAGTCTAATATCAGGAGTCGGTTCGCTCTCTCGGTCAAAGCTAGGTGTATGGCTGAGCTTAAAGCTGCCCACAATAAACACCAGGGTGACATCAAGGTTCTAAAGAAGGTCATGGTTGATGTAATCGCAACCATTGTTCTATGCTTCAGTGGTTACTGCGGTACTCATTGTGCAAAGTACAGTTATGTCTGTGCTGGTACAAATAGGCAAGCTAAGAATTTCATGCCAGACAATGTCAAGGTTAAAATGGTTGACAGTGACCAACAAGTCCTTAAAAAATGCATTGAAATGGTTTTAGGTCCAGCTGCTCTTGACGCTACCAAACTTTTAACCACAACCCAAAAAAGTGAAGCAGTAAACAGGTCGTACCAAGCTGTCAATCCTAAAACTGTGACTTTCTCACGCAACTGTGTAGGTCGAATTCACGGGCAGGTTCACAAATTAAACAATGGCTATGCTGACTTTGTAATTGCAAAAACCACTGAACTAAATGCTAACCTTACCCAGGGGTCAAAGATTATTAAGCAGATAGCATATGAGGACCGCAACGACCTTAACCGAAAGCAAACATCCGCTACCAACAAAGCACGAGCTTTACGTGCCAGGACGCGGAATTATCGATACAAACTGCATGAGGAATTACACTACGGCAAGGGCATGAGTGACCCCAAACCTGATTATGACAGTCTTCCACACCTTAAGCATCATAAATATGCTTAGTTGATTGTGTACCTGATAATAAATTGTTATTATTACCTGTTTTGGCATAAGAGACCTCTAACAAGTGGCCCTCGCGTCAGCATCAGGCGTTCCTCTACCTGAAAAAGGCAAAAATACCCAATAGAAATAGATATAAAATGAAAAAAAACATGCATTTATGTATTTTAAGTGTATTTCTATGAATAAAAGGAAGTGATAAAGCTTGTTGTATTCATGTTTTTACCAAATATGCAGGCTGGCTCAGTTCCATGCCCGCTGCACTGTCCGAACTGTAAACATGTCCGCCGTTCCATGTTGGTGGAATGGGGCTCTATGTTTAAATGTTGAGGCTTAACACACAAGCTATTGTTGCATAAGTGGCTCACAGAGTCCCTGGCGTTCAATTCTGACTTCATGTAGCACATTAACGCTACATGGTGAACCAAGTATGTCTCTGATTTTATGTCCGAAGGCAATTTAGCCCTCATTCGGCCATAATAGGGTAAGGAACTATTTGAAATACAAACATTCCAGATCAAACAATCTGAATTGATGCATTTAATGCACTTATTTTCTACTCTTTTGCTCAGAAATGACCAAAAATCTGCTTTCTCATCCATATTTTGCACTTGCAGACGATATTTTATTTTAACCCAAAGTCAGTATAAGAGAAATTTGTTCTCATTAAAATTAGTTTTTCTTGCATATAATTATCTTCCCATGCATATTGCACCAATATATTAAGTTTGGCTTGTATATCTGTCCATTTGGCCATTTTATTTCATATTTTCAAACACAGGTGATTTTGGTCGGAAGCCGGTGATTTCAAGCGTCTTGAAGCTTAAATGTCCCTCTAACAATTAAAGCTGATATTTGCAATATTTGTGACAAAATACCCAAACAAACCAAACAAACATGTATGGGGGGCTTATGTGGGGTGAGGAGAGAATGACTTTGTTAGATATTTTTACTCTAAGCCATTTTGATAATGTATTTTTTGTGTATTTTTAAAAAAAAATCACCCCAAAAATGTAAATTTAATAGAAAAAAAATTCCAATTTCATCCAAGACAATTAACAAATTAGTCAAAATGGGAGATCAAAGATACTTTGAAGTGTAGAAATCAATCAGCTTCCAGTAATTGCTTGTTTCAAACCAATAAAGTGTAAAATCTTTAAAGCACCTTGTTTGTCGCAGCCTCTTTAATTACAGGCCACCAATGATATATTCTAGTATATAATGTCATGAGTGCCTTTAAACTGCAGCAGGTGGTCAATTTGCATTGCCTGCTCACATTTAGAGGTTTAAGGGAATACAAAATTGCATATTTTGGGCACAAAATAAGTACTTTGACTTTTTTTAAGGTGGCAATCTGGTCAAAATGAGGTTCATAACCAAGCAAAAGAAAAAGTTGCTCAATGTTGGTTTTAAATGAGGTGGGACTAGTCCGGTGAAGGGGAAAAAACATAATTATGAAAGAAGGTCAAATTCCAACACAACCTATGTAAGGTTAGAAAGGTCATCCTTTGAAGCACGGGTAGCTTACAATGACAAGGTTCTTACTTTTCGGGATGTAGACGGCTCTCAAACCCCAGCTAAGCCCTTGCGTCCGAGAGCGAACAAGATTCGCTATTATGTAGACCTGTTACGGGTTCCTGCTCCATCAAAAGTCCATCCCGACTTACTTACGAACAAGGTCTATGTCCCCGTCCTACTCCAGTCTATGATGTCCTCTGAAAATAGAAAGCATAGGTTAAGAAGTGATAAATGTAGGGGCGACTTGGTAATTGACGGCAGTGCTTCCATAAAGTGGGGCTTAGGCTGGGAGGAAAGGTTAAAATGTACAAGATGCAGATATGTAGGCAAGCATTATAAGCTTTACAATGAGGTTCCATCAAGTACCAGGGGCAGAAAGGCAGCTCAGATCAATGTAGGCTTCCAAATAGGTGTTGCAAGTACTTCTATTGGGAACACAGGTTCCCGCAGAATTCTCAACACAACCAATATCATTGCTCCCTCTCCACTTGCTATGCAAAAACAAGCAAATAAGGTCAATACTGCCCTTAAATCCCTAAATGAGAGAAGCATGTACCAGATTAGAGAAAACTTAGTTTGCTGAAAATGCCAAAATTGGTCAAAAAGATCCGTCTAAGGTAAATGTTGAAGGGGACACTTGCTACAACAATCCAATTTTTAACTCTGACGCGACACCCTTTCAAGCCGGAACTATTGCCATAAGCACTATGTGTGAAAACAATACCAGAAACAAGCAAATTGTAGGGGTACAAGTAGCAAATAAACTATGCAGGACTGCATCAATGCTTAGGAATAAGGGTAAACCTGTTCAGTGCCCCAATCATAGGGGGCATTGTTCTGCAAATGTTTCAGAGAGGGAACCAATAGGTGATGAAGGCAAATGGAATAGGTTGTTAGGTGACCAGATCTCTAAGGACATCAAAATAGCAAATTTCACTTGTGATGGGGACAGTAGGGCATTCCAAGGTGTTCGTAACTCTCACGGTCACAATGTGGGTCATCTTAAGGATCTGAGGCACCTAGGCAACTCGCTGAAGCGCGAGCTCAACAAAGCGCCTTTCTCAAAGGGCATGCTCAAGGGTCATTCCAAGTCTAATATCAGGAGTCGGTTCGCTCTCTCGGTCAAAGCTAGGTGTATGGCTGAGCTTAAAGCTGCCCACAATAAACACCAGGGTGACATCAAGGTTCTAAAGAAGGTCATGGTTGATGTAATCGCAACCATTGTTCTATGCTTCAGTGGTTACTGCGGTACTCATTGTGCAAAGTACAGTTATGTCTGTGCTGGTACAAATAGGCAAGCTAAGAATTTCATGCCAGACAATGTCAAGGTTAAAATGGTTGACAGTGACCAACAAGTCCTTAAAAAATGCATTGAAATGGTTTTAGGTCCAGCTGCTCTTGACGCTACCAAACTTTTAACCACAACCCAAAAAAGTGAAGCAGTAAACAGGTCGTACCAAGCTGTCAATCCTAAAACTGTGACTTTCTCACGCAACTGTGTAGGTCGAATTCACGGGCAGGTTCACAAATTAAACAATGGCTATGCTGACTTTGTAATTGCAAAAACCACTGAACTAAATGCTAACCTTACCCAGGGGTCAAAGATTATTAAGCAGATAGCATATGAGGACCGCAACGACCTTAACCGAAAGCAAACATCCGCTACCAACAAAGCACGAGCTTTACGTGCCAGGACGCGGAATTATCGATACAAACTGCATGAGGAATTACACTACGGCAAGGGCATGAGTGACCCCAAACCTGATTATGACAGTCTTCCACACCTTAAGCATCATAAATATGCTTAGTTGATTGTGTACCTGATAATAAATTGTTATTATTACCTGTTTTGGCATAAGAGACCTCTAACAAGTGGCCCTCGCGTCAGCATCAGGCGTTCCTCTACCTGAAAAAGGCAAAAATACCCAATAGAAATAGATATAAAATGAAAAAAAACATGCATTTATGTATTTTAAGTGTATTTCTATGAATAAAAGGAAGTGATAAAGCTTGTTGTATTCATGTTTTTACCAAATATGCAGGCTGGCTCAGTTCCATGCCCGCTGCACTGTCCGAACTGTAAACATGTCCGCCGTTCCATGTTGGTGGAATGGGGCTCTATGTTTAAATGTTGAGGCTTAACACACAAGCTATTGTTGCATAAGTGGCTCACAGAGTCCCTGGCGTTCAATTCTGACTTCATGTAGCACATTAACGCTACATGGTGAACCAAGTATGTCTCTGATTTTATGTCCGAAGGCAATTTAGCCCTCATTCGGCCATAATAGGGTAAGGAACTATTTGAAATACAAACATTCCAGATCAAACAATCTGAATTGATGCATTTAATGCACTTATTTTCTACTCTTTTGCTCAGAAATGACCAAAAATCTGCTTTCTCATCCATATTTTGCACTTGCAGACGATATTTTATTTTAACCCAAAGTCAGTTTAGGTCACAATATACTAAAAGATTTCCTTAACAAATTCAATGTAAAAGCAATAAATTCAACAAAAAATAAACTCAACATTTTGCGCGTAGAGACCCTCATAACCATACCTTTTCTTAAAGAGCATTCCGAGCCGAATTGATTTAGACAATAAAAAAGATAGGTCATGTGATATGTAAGAAAGAACTCGACGCGAATCAAAGTTCACTGTTTTACTGCCATCTTTTTACCGGCTACTCTCCAGTTGAAGGTATACTGCCAACTGTCAAAGTCTCGTCATGTAGTCTCCAACCTTCAAGCGAAACAGTGAATTTTTAGTACACAACAATGTTTTTCCTACCACACGTACAAAGAATTATTCAAAAATAAAGTCATGGCAAGTGACTATACAGAAAATTGTGTCTTCAAATAAATGGTGTTGATTTATTTAGAGAGTATAGCATTGCACACCTGAAATATTTAGTATACTGTAACCTATAAGAGAAATTTGTTCTCATTAAAATTAGTTTTTCTTGCATATAATTATCTTCCCATGCATATTGCACCAATATATTAAGTTTGGCTTGTATATCTGTCCATTTGGCCATTTTATTTCATATTTTCAAACACAGGTGATTTTGGTCGGAAGCCGGTGATTTCAAGCGTCTTGAAGCTTAAATGTCCCTCTAACAATTAAAGCTGATATTTGCAATATTTGTGACAAAATACCCAAACAAACCAAACAAACATGTATGGGGGGCTTATGTGGGGTGAGGAGAGAATGACTTTGTTAGATATTTTTACTCTAAGCCATTTTGATAATGTATTTTTTGTGTATTTTTAAAAAAAAATCACCCCAAAAATGTAAATTTAATAGAAAAAAAATTCCAATTTCATCCAAGACAATTAACAAATTAGTCAAAATGGGAGATCAAAGATACTTTGAAGTGTAGAAATCAATCAGCTTCCAGTAATTGCTTGTTTCAAACCAATAAAGTGTAAAATCTTTAAAGCACCTTGTTTGTCGCAGCCTCTTTAATTACAGGCCACCAATGATATATTCTAGTATATAATGTCATGAGTGCCTTTAAACTGCAGCAGGTGGTCAATTTGCATTGCCTGCTCACATTTAGAGGTTTAAGGGAATACAAAATTGCATATTTTGGGCACAAAATAAGTACTTTGACTTTTTTTAAGGTGGCAATCTGGTCAAAATGGGGTTCATAACCAAGCAAAAGAAAAAGTTGCTCAATGTTGGTTTTAAATGAGGTGGGACTAGTCCGGTGAAGGGGAAAAAACATAATTATGAAAGAAGGTCAAATTCCAACACAACCTATGTAAGGTTAGAAAGGTCATCCTTTGAAGCACGGGTAGCTTACAATGACAAGGTTCTTACTTTTCGGGATGTAGACGGCTCTCAAACCCCAGCTAAGCCCTTGCGTCCGAGAGCGAACAAGATTCGCTATTATGTAGACCTGTTACGGGTTCCTGCTCCATCAAAAGTCCATCCCGACTTACTTACGAACAAGGTCTATGTCCCCGTCCTACTCCAGTCTATGATGTCCTCTGAAAATAGAAAGCATAGGTTAAGAAGTGATAAATGTAGGGGCGACTTGGTAATTGACGGCAGTGCTTCCATAAAGTGGGGCTTAGGCTGGGAGGAAAGGTTAAAATGTACAAGATGCAGATATGTAGGCAAGCATTATAAGCTTTACAATGAGGTTCCATCAAGTACCAGGGGCAGAAAGGCAGCTCAGATCAATGTAGGCTTCCAAATAGGTGTTGCAAGTACTTCTATTGGGAACACAGGTTCCCGCAGAATTCTCAACACAACCAATATCATTGCTCCCTCTCCACTTGCTATGCAAAAACAAGCAAATAAGGTCAATACTGCCCTTAAATCCCTAAATGAGAGAAGCATGTACCAGATTAGAGAAAACTTAGTTTGCTGAAAATGCCAAAATTGGTCAAAAAGATCCGTCTAAGGTAAATGTTGAAGGGGACACTTGCTACAACAATCCAATTTTTAACTCTGACGCGACACCCTTTCAAGCCGGAACTATTGCCATAAGCACTATGTGTGAAAACAATACCAGAAACAAGCAAATTGTAGGGGTACAAGTAGCAAATAAACTATGCAGGACTGCATCAATGCTTAGGAATAAGGGTAAACCTGTTCAGTGCCCCAATCATAGGGGGCATTGTTCTGCAAATGTTTCAGAGAGGGAACCAATAGGTGATGAAGGCAAATGGAATAGGTTGTTAGGTGACCAGATCTCTAAGGACATCAAAATAGCAAATTTCACTTGTGATGGGGACAGTAGGGCATTCCAAGGTGTTCGTAACTCTCACGGTCACAATGTGGGTCATCTTAAGGATCTGAGGCACCTAGGCAACTCGCTGAAGCGCGAGCTCAACAAAGCGCCTTTCTCAAAGGGCATGCTCAAGGGTCATTCCAAGTCTAATATCAGGAGTCGGTTCGCTCTCTCGGTCAAAGCTAGGTGTATGGCTGAGCTTAAAGCTGCCCACAATAAACACCAGGGTGACATCAAGGTTCTAAAGAAGGTCATGGTTGATGTAATCGCAACCATTGTTCTATGCTTCAGTGGTTACTGCGGTACTCATTGTGCAAAGTACAGTTATGTCTGTGCTGGTACAAATAGGCAAGCTAAGAATTTCATGCCAGACAATGTCAAGGTTAAAATGGTTGACAGTGACCAACAAGTCCTTAAAAAATGCATTGAAATGGTTTTAGGTCCAGCTGCTCTTGACGCTACCAAACTTTTAACCACAACCCAAAAAAGTGAAGCAGTAAACAGGTCGTACCAAGCTGTCAATCCTAAAACTGTGACTTTCTCACGCAACTGTGTAGGTCGAATTCACGGGCAGGTTCACAAATTAAACAATGGCTATGCTGACTTTGTAATTGCAAAAACCACTGAACTAAATGCTAACCTTACCCAGGGGTCAAAGATTATTAAGCAGATAGCATATGAGGACCGCAACGACCTTAACCGAAAGCAAACATCCGCTACCAACAAAGCACGAGCTTTACGTGCCAGGACGCGGAATTATCGATACAAACTGCATGAGGAATTACACTACGGCAAGGGCATGAGTGACCCCAAACCTGATTATGACAGTCTTCCACACCTTAAGCATCATAAATATGCTTAGTTGATTGTGTACCTGATAATAAATTGTTATTATTACCTGTTTTGGCATAAGAGACCTCTAACAAGTGGCCCTCGCGTCAGCATCAGGCGTTCCTCTACCTGAAAAAGGCAAAAATACCCAATAGAAATAGATATAAAATGAAAAAAAACATGCATTTATGTATTTTAAGTGTATTTCTATGAATAAAAGGAAGTGATAAAGCTTGTTGTATTCATGTTTTTACCAAATATGCAGGCTGGCTCAGTTCCATGCCCGCTGCACTGTCCGAACTGTAAACATGTCCGCCGTTCCATGTTGGTGGAATGGGGCTCTATGTTTAAATGTTGAGGCTTAACACACAAGCTATTGTTGCATAAGTGGCTCACAGAGTCCCTGGCGTTCAATTCTGACTTCATGTAGCACATTAACGCTACATGGTGAACCAAGTATGTCTCTGATTTTATGTCCGAAGGCAATTTAGCCCTCATTCGGCCATAATAGGGTAAGGAACTATTTGAAATACAAACATTCCAGATCAAACAATCTGAATTGATGCATTTAATGCACTTATTTTCTACTCTTTTGCTCAGAAATGACCAAAAATCTGCTTTCTCATCCATATTTTGCACTTGCAGACGATATTTTATTTTAACCCAAAGTCAGTTTAGGTCACAATATACTAAAAGATTTCCTTAACAAATTCAATGTAAAAGCAATAAATTCAACAAAAAATAAACTCAACATTTTGCGCGTAGAGACCCTCATAACCATACCTTTTCTTAAAGAGCATTCCGAGCCGAATTGATTTAGACAATAAAAAAGATAGGTCATGTGATATGTAAGAAAGAACTCGACGCGAATCAAAGTTCACTGTTTTACTGCCATCTTTTTACCGGCTACTCTCCAGTTGAAGGTATACTGCCAACTGTCAAAGTCTCGTCATGTAGTCTCCAACCTTCAAGCGAAACAGTGAATTTTTAGTACACAACAATGTTTTTCCTACCACACGTACAAAGAATTATTCAAAAATAAAGTCATGGCAAGTGACTATACAGAAAATTGTGTCTTCAAATAAATGGTGTTGATTTATTTAGAGAGTATAGCATTGCACACCTGAAATATTTAGTATACTGTAACCTATAAGAGAAATTTGTTCTCATTAAAATTAGTTTTTCTTGCATATAATTATCTTCCCATGCATATTGCACCAATATATTAAGTTTGGCTTGTATATCTGTCCATTTGGCCATTTTATTTCATATTTTCAAACACAGGTGATTTTGGTCGGAAGCCGGTGATTTCAAGCGTCTTGAAGCTTAAATGTCCCTCTAACAATTAAAGCTGATATTTGCAATATTTGTGACAAAATACCCAAACAAACCAAACAAACATGTATGGGGGGCTTATGTGGGGTGAGGAGAGAATGACTTTGTTAGATATTTTTACTCTAAGCCATTTTGATAATGTATTTTTTGTGTATTTTTAAAAAAAAATCACCCCAAAAATGTAAATTTAATAGAAAAAAAATTCCAATTTCATCCAAGACAATTAACAAATTAGTCAAAATGGGAGATCAAAGATACTTTGAAGTGTAGAAATCAATCAGCTTCCAGTAATTGCTTGTTTCAAACCAATAAAGTGTAAAATCTTTAAAGCACCTTGTTTGTCGCAGCCTCTTTAATTACAGGCCACCAATGATATATTCTAGTATATAATGTCATGAGTGCCTTTAAACTGCAGCAGGTGGTCAATTTGCATTGCCTGCTCACATTTAGAGGTTTAAGGGAATACAAAATTGCATATTTTGGGCACAAAATAAGTACTTTGACTTTTTTTAAGGTGGCAATCTGGTCAAAATGGGGTTCATAACCAAGCAAAAGAAAAAGTTGCTCAATGTTGGTTTTAAATGAGGTGGGACTAGTCCGGTGAAGGGGAAAAAACATAATTATGAAAGAAGGTCAAATTCCAACACAACCTATGTAAGGTTAGAAAGGTCATCCTTTGAAGCACGGGTAGCTTACAATGACAAGGTTCTTACTTTTCGGGATGTAGACGGCTCTCAAACCCCAGCTAAGCCCTTGCGTCCGAGAGCGAACAAGATTCGCTATTATGTAGACCTGTTACGGGTTCCTGCTCCATCAAAAGTCCATCCCGACTTACTTACGAACAAGGTCTATGTCCCCGTCCTACTCCAGTCTATGATGTCCTCTGAAAATAGAAAGCATAGGTTAAGAAGTGATAAATGTAGGGGCGACTTGGTAATTGACGGCAGTGCTTCCATAAAGTGGGGCTTAGGCTGGGAGGAAAGGTTAAAATGTACAAGATGCAGATATGTAGGCAAGCATTATAAGCTTTACAATGAGGTTCCATCAAGTACCAGGGGCAGAAAGGCAGCTCAGATCAATGTAGGCTTCCAAATAGGTGTTGCAAGTACTTCTATTGGGAACACAGGTTCCCGCAGAATTCTCAACACAACCAATATCATTGCTCCCTCTCCACTTGCTATGCAAAAACAAGCAAATAAGGTCAATACTGCCCTTAAATCCCTAAATGAGAGAAGCATGTACCAGATTAGAGAAAACTTAGTTTGCTGAAAATGCCAAAATTGGTCAAAAAGATCCGTCTAAGGTAAATGTTGAAGGGGACACTTGCTACAACAATCCAATTTTTAACTCTGACGCGACACCCTTTCAAGCCGGAACTATTGCCATAAGCACTATGTGTGAAAACAATACCAGAAACAAGCAAATTGTAGGGGTACAAGTAGCAAATAAACTATGCAGGACTGCATCAATGCTTAGGAATAAGGGTAAACCTGTTCAGTGCCCCAATCATAGGGGGCATTGTTCTGCAAATGTTTCAGAGAGGGAACCAATAGGTGATGAAGGCAAATGGAATAGGTTGTTAGGTGACCAGATCTCTAAGGACATCAAAATAGCAAATTTCACTTGTGATGGGGACAGTAGGGCATTCCAAGGTGTTCGTAACTCTCACGGTCACAATGTGGGTCATCTTAAGGATCTGAGGCACCTAGGCAACTCGCTGAAGCGCGAGCTCAACAAAGCGCCTTTCTCAAAGGGCATGCTCAAGGGTCATTCCAAGTCTAATATCAGGAGTCGGTTCGCTCTCTCGGTCAAAGCTAGGTGTATGGCTGAGCTTAAAGCTGCCCACAATAAACACCAGGGTGACATCAAGGTTCTAAAGAAGGTCATGGTTGATGTAATCGCAACCATTGTTCTATGCTTCAGTGGTTACTGCGGTACTCATTGTGCAAAGTACAGTTATGTCTGTGCTGGTACAAATAGGCAAGCTAAGAATTTCATGCCAGACAATGTCAAGGTTAAAATGGTTGACAGTGACCAACAAGTCCTTAAAAAATGCATTGAAATGGTTTTAGGTCCAGCTGCTCTTGACGCTACCAAACTTTTAACCACAACCCAAAAAAGTGAAGCAGTAAACAGGTCGTACCAAGCTGTCAATCCTAAAACTGTGACTTTCTCACGCAACTGTGTAGGTCGAATTCACGGGCAGGTTCACAAATTAAACAATGGCTATGCTGACTTTGTAATTGCAAAAACCACTGAACTAAATGCTAACCTTACCCAGGGGTCAAAGATTATTAAGCAGATAGCATATGAGGACCGCAACGACCTTAACCGAAAGCAAACATCCGCTACCAACAAAGCACGAGCTTTACGTGCCAGGACGCGGAATTATCGATACAAACTGCATGAGGAATTACACTACGGCAAGGGCATGAGTGACCCCAAACCTGATTATGACAGTCTTCCACACCTTAAGCATCATAAATATGCTTAGTTGATTGTGTACCTGATAATAAATTGTTATTATTACCTGTTTTGGCATAAGAGACCTCTAACAAGTGGCCCTCGCGTCAGCATCAGGCGTTCCTCTACCTGAAAAAGGCAAAAATACCCAATAGAAATAGATATAAAATGAAAAAAAACATGCATTTATGTATTTTAAGTGTATTTCTATGAATAAAAGGAAGTGATAAAGCTTGTTGTATTCATGTTTTTACCAAATATGCAGGCTGGCTCAGTTCCATGCCCGCTGCACTGTCCGAACTGTAAACATGTCCGCCGTTCCATGTTGGTGGAATGGGGCTCTATGTTTAAATGTTGAGGCTTAACACACAAGCTATTGTTGCATAAGTGGCTCACAGAGTCCCTGGCGTTCAATTCTGACTTCATGTAGCACATTAACGCTACATGGTGAACCAAGTATGTCTCTGATTTTATGTCCGAAGGCAATTTAGCCCTCATTCGGCCATAATAGGGTAAGGAACTATTTGAAATACAAACATTCCAGATCAAACAATCTGAATTGATGCATTTAATGCACTTATTTTCTACTCTTTTGCTCAGAAATGACCAAAAATCTGCTTTCTCATCCATATTTTGCACTTGCAGACGATATTTTATTTTAACCCAAAGTCAGTATAAGAGAAATTTGTTCTCATTAAAATTAGTTTTTCTTGCATATAATTATCTTCCCATGCATATTGCACCAATATATTAAGTTTGGCTTGTATATCTGTCCATTTGGCCATTTTATTTCATATTTTCAAACACAGGTGATTTTGGTCGGAAGCCGGTGATTTCAAGCGTCTTGAAGCTTAAATGTCCCTCTAACAATTAAAGCTGATATTTGCAATATTTGTGACAAAATACCCAAACAAACCAAACAAACATGTATGGGGGGCTTATGTGGGGTGAGGAGAGAATGACTTTGTTAGATATTTTTACTCTAAGCCATTTTGATAATGTATTTTTTGTGTATTTTTAAAAAAAAATCACCCCAAAAATGTAAATTTAATAGAAAAAAAATTCCAATTTCATCCAAGACAATTAACAAATTAGTCAAAATGGGAGATCAAAGATACTTTGAAGTGTAGAAATCAATCAGCTTCCAGTAATTGCTTGTTTCAAACCAATAAAGTGTAAAATCTTTAAAGCACCTTGTTTGTCGCAGCCTCTTTAATTACAGGCCACCAATGATATATTCTAGTATATAATGTCATGAGTGCCTTTAAACTGCAGCAGGTGGTCAATTTGCATTGCCTGCTCACATTTAGAGGTTTAAGGGAATACAAAATTGCATATTTTGGGCACAAAATAAGTACTTTGACTTTTTTTAAGGTGGCAATCTGGTCAAAATGGGGTTCATAACCAAGCAAAAGAAAAAGTTGCTCAATGTTGGTTTTAAATGAGGTGGGACTAGTCCGGTGAAGGGGAAAAAACATAATTATGAAAGAAGGTCAAATTCCAACACAACCTATGTAAGGTTAGAAAGGTCATCCTTTGAAGCACGGGTAGCTTACAATGACAAGGTTCTTACTTTTCGGGATGTAGACGGCTCTCAAACCCCAGCTAAGCCCTTGCGTCCGAGAGCGAACAAGATTCGCTATGTAGACCTGTTACGGGTTCCTGCTCCATCAAAAGTCCATCCCGACTTACTTACGAACAAGGTCTATGTCCCCGTCCTACTCCAGTCTATGATGTCCTCTGAAAATAGAAAGCATAGGTTAAGAAGTGATAAATGTAGGGGCGACTTGGTAATTGACGGCAGTGCTTCCATAAAGTGGGGCTTAGGCTGGGAGGAAAGGTTAAAATGTACAAGATGCAGATATGTAGGCAAGCATTATAAGCTTTACAATGAGGTTCCATCAAGTACCAGGGGCAGAAAGGCAGCTCAGATCAATGTAGGCTTCCAAATAGGTGTTGCAAGTACTTCTATTGGGAACACAGGTTCCCGCAGAATTCTCAACACAACCAATATCATTGCTCCCTCTCCACTTGCTATGCAAAAACAAGCAAATAAGGTCAATACTGCCCTTAAATCCCTAAATGAGAGAAGCATGTACCAGATTAGAGAAAACTTAGTTTGCTGAAAATGCCAAAATTGGTCAAAAAGATCCGTCTAAGGTAAATGTTGAAGGGGACACTTGCTACAACAATCCAATTTTTAACTCTGACGCGACACCCTTTCAAGCCGGAACTATTGCCATAAGCACTATGTGTGAAAACAATACCAGAAACAAGCAAATTGTAGGGGTACAAGTAGCAAATAAACTATGCAGGACTGCATCAATGCTTAGGAATAAGGGTAAACCTGTTCAGTGCCCCAATCATAGGGGGCATTGTTCTGCAAATGTTTCAGAGAGGGAACCAATAGGTGATGAAGGCAAATGGAATAGGTTGTTAGGTGACCAGATCTCTAAGGACATCAAAATAGCAAATTTCACTTGTGATGGGGACAGTAGGGCATTCCAAGGTGTTCGTAACTCTCACGGTCACAATGTGGGTCATCTTAAGGATCTGAGGCACCTAGGCAACTCGCTGAAGCGCGAGCTCAACAAAGCGCCTTTCTCAAAGGGCATGCTCAAGGGTCATTCCAAGTCTAATATCAGGAGTCGGTTCGCTCTCTCGGTCAAAGCTAGGTGTATGGCTGAGCTTAAAGCTGCCCACAATAAACACCAGGGTGACATCAAGGTTCTAAAGAAGGTCATGGTTGATGTAATCGCAACCATTGTTCTATGCTTCAGTGGTTACTGCGGTACTCATTGTGCAAAGTACAGTTATGTCTGTGCTGGTACAAATAGGCAAGCTAAGAATTTCATGCCAGACAATGTCAAGGTTAAAATGGTTGACAGTGACCAACAAGTCCTTAAAAAATGCATTGAAATGGTTTTAGGTCCAGCTGCTCTTGACGCTACCAAACTTTTAACCACAACCCAAAAAAGTGAAGCAGTAAACAGGTCGTACCAAGCTGTCAATCCTAAAACTGTGACTTTCTCACGCAACTGTGTAGGTCGAATTCACGGGCAGGTTCACAAATTAAACAATGGCTATGCTGACTTTGTAATTGCAAAAACCACTGAACTAAATGCTAACCTTACCCAGGGGTCAAAGATTATTAAGCAGATAGCATATGAGGACCGCAACGACCTTAACCGAAAGCAAACATCCGCTACCAACAAAGCACGAGCTTTACGTGCCAGGACGCGGAATTATCGATACAAACTGCATGAGGAATTACACTACGGCAAGGGCATGAGTGACCCCAAACCTGATTATGACAGTCTTCCACACCTTAAGCATCATAAATATGCTTAGTTGATTGTGTACCTGATAATAAATTGTTATTATTACCTGTTTTGGCATAAGAGACCTCTAACAAGTGGCCCTCGCGTCAGCATCAGGCGTTCCTCTACCTGAAAAAGGCAAAAATACCCAATAGAAATAGATATAAAATGAAAAAAAACATGCATTTATGTATTTTAAGTGTATTTCTATGAATAAAAGGAAGTGATAAAGCTTGTTGTATTCATGTTTTTACCAAATATGCAGGCTGGCTCAGTTCCATGCCCGCTGCACTGTCCGAACTGTAAACATGTCCGCCGTTCCATGTTGGTGGAATGGGGCTCTATGTTTAAATGTTGAGGCTTAACACACAAGCTATTGTTGCATAAGTGGCTCACAGAGTCCCTGGCGTTCAATTCTGACTTCATGTAGCACATTAACGCTACATGGTGAACCAAGTATGTCTCTGATTTTATGTCCGAAGGCAATTTAGCCCTCATTCGGCCATAATAGGGTAAGGAACTATTTGAAATACAAACATTCCAGATCAAACAATCTGAATTGATGCATTTAATGCACTTATTTTCTACTCTTTTGCTCAGAAATGACCAAAAATCTGCTTTCTCATCCATATTTTGCACTTGCAGACGATATTTTATTTTAACCCAAAGTCAGTTTATAAGAGAAATTTGTTCTCATTAAAATTAGTTTTTCTTGCATATAATTATCTTCCCATGCATATTGCACCAATATATTAAGTTTGGCTTGTATATCTGTCCATTTGGCCATTTTATTTCATATTTTCAAACACAGGTGATTTTGGTCGGAAGCCGGTGATTTCAAGCGTCTTGAAGCTTAAATGTCCCTCTAACAATTAAAGCTGATATTTGCAATATTTGTGACAAAATACCCAAACAAACATGTATGGGGGGCTTATGTGGGGTGAGGAGAGAATGACTTTGTTAGATATTTTTACTCTAAGCCATTTTGATAATGTATTTTTTGTGTATTTTTAAAAAAAAATCACCCCAAAAATGTAAATTTAATAGAAAAAAAATTCCAATTTCATCCAAGACAATTAACAAATTAGTCAAAATGGGAGATCAAAGATACTTTGAAGTGTAGAAATCAATCAGCTTCCAGTAATTGCTTGTTTCAAACCAATAAAGTGTAAAATCTTTAAAGCACCTTGTTTGTCGCAGCCTCTTTAATTACAGGCCACCAATGATATATTCTAGTATATAATGTCATGAGTGCCTTTAAACTGCAGCAGGTGGTCAATTTGCATTGCCTGCTCACATTTAGAGGTTTAAGGGAATACAAAATTGCATATTTTGGGCACAAAATAAGTACTTTGACTTTTTTTAAGGTGGCAATCTGGTCAAAATGGGGTTCATAACCAAGCAAAAGAAAAAGTTGCTCAATGTTGGTTTTAAATGAGGTGGGACTAGTCCGGTGAAGGGGAAAAAACATAATTATGAAAGAAGGTCAAATTCCAACACAACCTATGTAAGGTTAGAAAGGTCATCCTTTGAAGCACGGGTAGCTTACAATGACAAGGTTCTTACTTTTCGGGATGTAGACGGCTCTCAAACCCCAGCTAAGCCCTTGCGTCCGAGAGCGAACAAGATTCGCTATTATGTAGACCTGTTATGGGTTCCTGCTCCATCAAAAGTCCATCCCGACTTACTTACGAACAAGGTCTATGTCCCCGTCCTACTCCAGTCTATGATGTCCTCTGAAAATAGAAAGCATAGGTTAAGAAGTGATAAATGTAGGGGCGACTTGGTAATTGACGGCAGTGCTTCCATAAAGTGGGGCTTAGGCTGGGAGGAAAGGTTAAAATGTACAAGATGCAGATATGTAGGCAAGCATTATAAGCTTTACAATGAGGTTCCATCAAGTACCAGGGGCAGAAAGGCAGCTCAGATCAATGTAGGCTTCCAAATAGGTGTTGCAAGTACTTCTATTGGGAACACAGGTTCCCGCAGAATTCTCAACACAACCAATATCATTGCTCCCTCTCCACTTGCTATGCAAAAACAAGCAAATAAGGTCAATACTGCCCTTAAATCCCTAAATGAGAGAAGCATGTACCAGATTAGAGAAAACTTAGTTTGCTGAAAATGCCAAAATTGGTCAAAAAGATCCGTCTAAGGTAAATGTTGAAGGGGACACTTGCTACAACAATCCAATTTTTAACTCTGACGCGACACCCTTTCAAGCCGGAACTATTGCCATAAGCACTATGTGTGAAAACAATACCAGAAACAAGCAAATTGTAGGGGTACAAGTAGCAAATAAACTATGCAGGACTGCATCAATGCTTAGGAATAAGGGTAAACCTGTTCAGTGCCCCAATCATAGGGGGCATTGTTCTGCAAATGTTTCAGAGAGGGAACCAATAGGTGATGAAGGCAAATGGAATAGGTTGTTAGGTGACCAGATCTCTAAGGACATCAAAATAGCAAATTTCACTTGTGATGGGGACAGTAGGGCATTCCAAGGTGTTCGTAACTCTCACGGTCACAATGTGGGTCATCTTAAGGATCTGAGGCACCTAGGCAACTCGCTGAAGCGCGAGCTCAACAAAGCGCCTTTCTCAAAGGGCATGCTCAAGGGTCATTCCAAGTCTAATATCAGGAGTCGGTTCGCTCTCTCGGTCAAAGCTAGGTGTATGGCTGAGCTTAAAGCTGCCCACAATAAACACCAGGGTGACATCAAGGTTCTAAAGAAGGTCATGGTTGATGTAATCGCAACCATTGTTCTATGCTTCAGTGGTTACTGCGGTACTCATTGTGCAAAGTACAGTTATGTCTGTGCTGGTACAAATAGGCAAGCTAAGAATTTCATGCCAGACAATGTCAAGGTTAAAATGGTTGACAGTGACCAACAAGTCCTTAAAAAATGCATTGAAATGGTTTTAGGTCCAGCTGCTCTTGACGCTACCAAACTTTTAACCACAACCCAAAAAAGTGAAGCAGTAAACAGGTCGTACCAAGCTGTCAATCCTAAAACTGTGACTTTCTCACGCAACTGTGTAGGTCGAATTCACGGGCAGGTTCACAAATTAAACAATGGCTATGCTGACTTTGTAATTGCAAAAACCACTGAACTAAATGCTAACCTTACCCAGGGGTCAAAGATTATTAAGCAGATAGCATATGAGGACCGCAACGACCTTAACCGAAAGCAAACATCCGCTACCAACAAAGCACGAGCTTTACGTGCCAGGACGCGGAATTATCGATACAAACTGCATGAGGAATTACACTACGGCAAGGGCATGAGTGACCCCAAACCTGATTATGACAGTCTTCCACACCTTAAGCATCATAAATATGCTTAGTTGATTGTGTACCTGATAATAAATTGTTATTATTACCTGTTTTGGCATAAGAGACCTCTAACAAGTGGCCCTCGCGTCAGCATCAGGCGTTCCTCTACCTGAAAAAGGCAAAAATACCCAATAGAAATAGATATAAAATGAAAAAAAACATGCATTTATGTATTTTAAGTGTATTTCTATGAATAAAAGGAAGTGATAAAGCTTGTTGTATTCATGTTTTTACCAAATATGCAGGCTGGCTCAGTTCCATGCCCGCTGCACTGTCCGAACTGTAAACATGTCCGCCGTTCCATGTTGGTGGAATGGGGCTCTATGTTTAAATGTTGAGGCTTAACACACAAGCTATTGTTGCATAAGTGGCTCACAGAGTCCCTGGCGTTCAATTCTGACTTCATGTAGCACATTAACGCTACATGGTGAACCAAGTATGTCTCTGATTTTATGTCCGAAGGCAATTTAGCCCTCATTCGGCCATAATAGGGTAAGGAACTATTTGAAATACAAACATTCCAGATCAAACAATCTGAATTGATGCATTTAATGCACTTATTTTCTACTCTTTTGCTCAGAAATGACCAAAAATCTGCTTTCTCATCCATATTTTGCACTTGCAGACGATATTTTATTTTAACCCAAAGTCAGTTTATAAGAGAAATTTGTTCTCATTAAAATTAGTTTTTCTTGCATATAATTATCTTCCCATGCATATTGCACCAATATATTAAGTTTGGCTTGTATATCTGTCCATTTGGCCATTTTATTTCATATTTTCAAACACAGGTGATTTTGGTCGGAAGCCGGTGATTTCAAGCGTCTTGAAGCTTAAATGTCCCTCTAACAATTAAAGCTGATATTTGCAATATTTGTGACAAAATACCCAAACAAACATGTATGGGGGGCTTATGTGGGGTGAGGAGAGAATGACTTTGTTAGATATTTTTACTCTAAGCCATTTTGATAATGTATTTTTTGTGTATTTTTTAAAAAAAATCACCCCAAAAATGTAAATTTAATAGAAAAAAAATTCCAATTTCATCCAAGACAATTAACAAATTAGTCAAAATGGGAGATCAAAGATACTTTGAAGTGTAGAAATCAATCAGCTTCCAGTAATTGCTTGTTTCAAACCAATAAAGTGTAAAATCTTTAAAGCACCTTGTTTGTCGCAGCCTCTTTAATTACAGGCCACCAATGATATATTCTAGTATATAATGTCATGAGTGCCTTTAAACTGCAGCAGGTGGTCAATTTGCATTGCCTGCTCACATTTAGAGGTTTAAGGGAATACAAAATTGCATATTTTGGGCACAAAATAAGTACTTTGACTTTTTTTAAGGTGGCAATCTGGTCAAAATGGGGTTCATAACCAAGCAAAAGAAAAAGTTGCTCAATGTTGGTTTTAAATGAGGTGGGACTAGTCCGGTGAAGGGGAAAAAACATAATTATGAAAGAAGGTCAAATTCCAACACAACCTATGTAAGGTTAGAAAGGTCATCCTTTGAAGCACGGGTAGCTTACAATGACAAGGTTCTTACTTTTCGGGATGTAGACGGCTCTCAAACCCCAGCTAAGCCCTTGCGTCCGAGAGCGAACAAGATTCGCTATTATGTAGACCTGTTACGGGTTCCTGCTCCATCAAAAGTCCATCCCGACTTACTTACGAACAAGGTCTATGTCCCCGTCCTACTCCAGTCTATGATGTCCTCTGAAAATAGAAAGCATAGGTTAAGAAGTGATAAATGTAGGGGCGACTTGGTAATTGACGGCAGTGCTTCCATAAAGTGGGGCTTAGGCTGGGAGGAAAGGTTAAAATGTACAAGATGCAGATATGTAGGCAAGCATTATAAGCTTTACAATGAGGTTCCATCAAGTACCAGGGGCAGAAAGGCAGCTCAGATCAATGTAGGCTTCCAAATAGGTGTTGCAAGTACTTCTATTGGGAACACAGGTTCCCGCAGAATTCTCAACACAACCAATATCATTGCTCCCTCTCCACTTGCTATGCAAAAACAAGCAAATAAGGTCAATACTGCCCTTAAATCCCTAAATGAGAGAAGCATGTACCAGATTAGAGAAAACTTAGTTTGCTGAAAATGCCAAAATTGGTCAAAAAGATCCGTCTAAGGTAAATGTTGAAGGGGACACTTGCTACAACAATCCAATTTTTAACTCTGACGCGACACCCTTTCAAGCCGGAACTATTGCCATAAGCACTATGTGTGAAAACAATACCAGAAACAAGCAAATTGTAGGGGTACAAGTAGCAAATAAACTATGCAGGACTGCATCAATGCTTAGGAATAAGGGTAAACCTGTTCAGTGCCCCAATCATAGGGGGCATTGTTCTGCAAATGTTTCAGAGAGGGAACCAATAGGTGATGAAGGCAAATGGAATAGGTTGTTAGGTGACCAGATCTCTAAGGACATCAAAATAGCAAATTTCACTTGTGATGGGGACAGTAGGGCATTCCAAGGTGTTCGTAACTCTCACGGTCACAATGTGGGTCATCTTAAGGATCTGAGGCACCTAGGCAACTCGCTGAAGCGCGAGCTCAACAAAGCGCCTTTCTCAAAGGGCATGCTCAAGGGTCATTCCAAGTCTAATATCAGGAGTCGGTTCGCTCTCTCGGTCAAAGCTAGGTGTATGGCTGAGCTTAAAGCTGCCCACAATAAACACCAGGGTGACATCAAGGTTCTAAAGAAGGTCATGGTTGATGTAATCGCAACCATTGTTCTATGCTTCAGTGGTTACTGCGGTACTCATTGTGCAAAGTACAGTTATGTCTGTGCTGGTACAAATAGGCAAGCTAAGAATTTCATGCCAGACAATGTCAAGGTTAAAATGGTTGACAGTGACCAACAAGTCCTTAAAAAATGCATTGAAATGGTTTTAGGTCCAGCTGCTCTTGACGCTACCAAACTTTTAACCACAACCCAAAAAAGTGAAGCAGTAAACAGGTCGTACCAAGCTGTCAATCCTAAAACTGTGACTTTCTCACGCAACTGTGTAGGTCGAATTCACGGGCAGGTTCACAAATTAAACAATGGCTATGCTGACTTTGTAATTGCAAAAACCACTGAACTAAATGCTAACCTTACCCAGGGGTCAAAGATTATTAAGCAGATAGCATATGAGGACCGCAACGACCTTAACCGAAAGCAAACATCCGCTACCAACAAAGCACGAGCTTTACGTGCCAGGACGCGGAATTATCGATACAAACTGCATGAGGAATTACACTACGGCAAGGGCATGAGTGACCCCAAACCTGATTATGACAGTCTTCCACACCTTAAGCATCATAAATATGCTTAGTTGATTGTGTACCTGATAATAAATTGTTATTATTACCTGTTTTGGCATAAGAGACCTCTAACAAGTGGCCCTCGCGTCAGCATCAGGCGTTCCTCTACCTGAAAAAGGCAAAAATACCCAATAGAAATAGATATAAAATGAAAAAAAACATGCATTTATGTATTTTAAGTGTATTTCTATGAATAAAAGGAAGTGATAAAGCTTGTTGTATTCATGTTTTTACCAAATATGCAGGCTGGCTCAGTTCCATGCCCGCTGCACTGTCCGAACTGTAAACATGTCCGCCGTTCCATGTTGGTGGAATGGGGCTCTATGTTTAAATGTTGAGGCTTAACACACAAGCTATTGTTGCATAAGTGGCTCACAGAGTCCCTGGCGTTCAATTCTGACTTCATGTAGCACATTAACGCTACATGGTGAACCAAGTATGTCTCTGATTTTATGTCCGAAGGCAATTTAGCCCTCATTCGGCCATAATAGGGTAAGGAACTATTTGAAATACAAACATTCCAGATCAAACAATCTGAATTGATGCATTTAATGCACTTATTTTCTACTCTTTTGCTCAGAAATGACCAAAAATCTGCTTTCTCATCCATATTTTGCACTTGCAGACGATATTTTATTTTAACCCAAAGTCAGTTTAGGTCACAATATACTAAAAGATTTCCTTAACAAATTCAATGTAAAAGCAATAAATTCAACAAAAAATAAACTCAACATTTTGCGCGTAGAGACCCTCATAACCATACCTTTTCTTAAAGAGCATTCCGAGCCGAATTGATTTAGACAATAAAAAAGATAGGTCATGTGATATGTAAGAAAGAACTCGACGCGAATCAAAGTTCACTGTTTTACTGCCATCTTTTTACCGGCTACTCTCCAGTTGAAGGTATACTGCCAACTGTCAAAGTCTCGTCATGTAGTCTCCAACCTTCAAGCGAAACAGTGAATTTTTAGTACACAACAATGTTTTTCCTACCACACGTACAAAGAATTATTCAAAAATAAAGTCATGGCAAGTGACTATACAGAAAATTGTGTCTTCAAATAAATGGTGTTGATTTATTTAGAGAGTATAGCATTGCACACCTGAAATATTTAGTATACTGTAACCTATAAGAGAAATTTGTTCTCATTAAAATTAGTTTTTCTTGCATATAATTATCTTCCCATGCATATTGCACCAATATATTAAGTTTGGCTTGTATATCTGTCCATTTGGCCATTTTATTTCATATTTTCAAACACAGGTGATTTTGGTCGGAAGCCGGTGATTTCAAGCGTCTTGAAGCTTAAATGTCCCTCTAACAATTAAAGCTGATATTTGCAATATTTGTGACAAAATACCCAAACAAACATGTATGGGGGGCTTATGTGGGGTGAGGAGAGAATGACTTTGTTAGATATTTTTACTCTAAGCCATTTTGATAATGTATTTTTTGTGTATTTTTTAAAAAAAATCACCCCAAAAATGTAAATTTAATAGAAAAAAAATTCCAATTTCATCCAAGACAATTAACAAATTAGTCAAAATGGGAGATCAAAGATACTTTGAAGTGTAGAAATCAATCAGCTTCCAGTAATTGCTTGTTTCAAACCAATAAAGTGTAAAATCTTTAAAGCACCTTGTTTGTCGCAGCCTCTTTAATTACAGGCCACCAATGATATATTCTAGTATATAATGTCATGAGTGCCTTTAAACTGCAGCAGGTGGTCAATTTGCATTGCCTGCTCACATTTAGAGGTTTAAGGGAATACAAAATTGCATATTTTGGGCACAAAATAAGTACTTTGACTTTTTTTAAGGTGGCAATCTGGTCAAAATGGGGTTCATAACCAAGCAAAAGAAAAAGTTGCTCAATGTTGGTTTTAAATGAGGTGGGACTAGTCCGGTGAAGGGGAAAAAACATAATTATGAAAGAAGGTCAAATTCCAACACAACCTATGTAAGGTTAGAAAGGTCATCCTTTGAAGCACGGGTAGCTTACAATGACAAGGTTCTTACTTTTCGGGATGTAGACGGCTCTCAAACCCCAGCTAAGCCCTTGCGTCCGAGAGCGAACAAGATTCGCTATTATGTAGACCTGTTACGGGTTCCTGCTCCATCAAAAGTCCATCCCGACTTACTTACGAACAAGGTCTATGTCCCCGTCCTACTCCAGTCTATGATGTCCTCTGAAAATAGAAAGCATAGGTTAAGAAGTGATAAATGTAGGGGCGACTTGGTAATTGACGGCAGTGCTTCCATAAAGTGGGGCTTAGGCTGGGAGGAAAGGTTAAAATGTACAAGATGCAGATATGTAGGCAAGCATTATAAGCTTTACAATGAGGTTCCATCAAGTACCAGGGGCAGAAAGGCAGCTCAGATCAATGTAGGCTTCCAAATAGGTGTTGCAAGTACTTCTATTGGGAACACAGGTTCCCGCAGAATTCTCAACACAACCAATATCATTGCTCCCTCTCCACTTGCTATGCAAAAACAAGCAAATAAGGTCAATACTGCCCTTAAATCCCTAAATGAGAGAAGCATGTACCAGATTAGAGAAAACTTAGTTTGCTGAAAATGCCAAAATTGGTCAAAAAGATCCGTCTAAGGTAAATGTTGAAGGGGACACTTGCTACAACAATCCAATTTTTAACTCTGACGCGACACCCTTTCAAGCCGGAACTATTGCCATAAGCACTATGTGTGAAAACAATACCAGAAACAAGCAAATTGTAGGGGTACAAGTAGCAAATAAACTATGCAGGACTGCATCAATGCTTAGGAATAAGGGTAAACCTGTTCAGTGCCCCAATCATAGGGGGCATTGTTCTGCAAATGTTTCAGAGAGGGAACCAATAGGTGATGAAGGCAAATGGAATAGGTTGTTAGGTGACCAGATCTCTAAGGACATCAAAATAGCAAATTTCACTTGTGATGGGGACAGTAGGGCATTCCAAGGTGTTCGTAACTCTCACGGTCACAATGTGGGTCATCTTAAGGATCTGAGGCACCTAGGCAACTCGCTGAAGCGCGAGCTCAACAAAGCGCCTTTCTCAAAGGGCATGCTCAAGGGTCATTCCAAGTCTAATATCAGGAGTCGGTTCGCTCTCTCGGTCAAAGCTAGGTGTATGGCTGAGCTTAAAGCTGCCCACAATAAACACCAGGGTGACATCAAGGTTCTAAAGAAGGTCATGGTTGATGTAATCGCAACCATTGTTCTATGCTTCAGTGGTTACTGCGGTACTCATTGTGCAAAGTACAGTTATGTCTGTGCTGGTACAAATAGGCAAGCTAAGAATTTCATGCCAGACAATGTCAAGGTTAAAATGGTTGACAGTGACCAACAAGTCCTTAAAAAATGCATTGAAATGGTTTTAGGTCCAGCTGCTCTTGACGCTACCAAACTTTTAACCACAACCCAAAAAAGTGAAGCAGTAAACAGGTCGTACCAAGCTGTCAATCCTAAAACTGTGACTTTCTCACGCAACTGTGTAGGTCGAATTCACGGGCAGGTTCACAAATTAAACAATGGCTATGCTGACTTTGTAATTGCAAAAACCACTGAACTAAATGCTAACCTTACCCAGGGGTCAAAGATTATTAAGCAGATAGCATATGAGGACCGCAACGACCTTAACCGAAAGCAAACATCCGCTACCAACAAAGCACGAGCTTTACGTGCCAGGACGCGGAATTATCGATACAAACTGCATGAGGAATTACACTACGGCAAGGGCATGAGTGACCCCAAACCTGATTATGACAGTCTTCCACACCTTAAGCATCATAAATATGCTTAGTTGATTGTGTACCTGATAATAAATTGTTATTATTACCTGTTTTGGCATAAGAGACCTCTAACAAGTGGCCCTCGCGTCAGCATCAGGCGTTCCTCTACCTGAAAAAGGCAAAAATACCCAATAGAAATAGATATAAAATGAAAAAAAACATGCATTTATGTATTTTAAGTGTATTTCTATGAATAAAAGGAAGTGATAAAGCTTGTTGTATTCATGTTTTTACCAAATATGCAGGCTGGCTCAGTTCCATGCCCGCTGCACTGTCCGAACTGTAAACATGTCCGCCGTTCCATGTTGGTGGAATGGGGCTCTATGTTTAAATGTTGAGGCTTAACACACAAGCTATTGTTGCATAAGTGGCTCACAGAGTCCCTGGCGTTCAATTCTGACTTCATGTAGCACATTAACGCTACATGGTGAACCAAGTATGTCTCTGATTTTATGTCCGAAGGCAATTTAGCCCTCATTCGGCCATAATAGGGTAAGGAACTATTTGAAATACAAACATTCCAGATCAAACAATCTGAATTGATGCATTTAATGCACTTATTTTCTACTCTTTTGCTCAGAAATGACCAAAAATCTGCTTTCTCATCCATATTTTGCACTTGCAGACGATATTTTATTTTAACCCAAAGTCAGTTTAGGTCACAATATACTAAAAGATTTCCTTAACAAATTCAATGTAAAAGCAATAAATTCAACAAAAAATAAACTCAACATTTTGCGCGTAGAGACCCTCATAACCATACCTTTTCTTAAAGAGCATTCCGAGCCGAATTGATTTAGACAATAAAAAAGATAGGTCATGTGATATGTAAGAAAGAACTCGACGCGAATCAAAGTTCACTGTTTTACTGCCATCTTTTTACCGGCTACTCTCCAGTTGAAGGTATACTGCCAACTGTCAAAGTCTCGTCATGTAGTCTCCAACCTTCAAGCGAAACAGTGAATTTTTAGTACACAACAATGTTTTTCCTACCACACGTACAAAGAATTATTCAAAAATAAAGTCATGGCAAGTGACTATACAGAAAATTGTGTCTTCAAATAAATGGTGTTGATTTATTTAGAGAGTATAGCATTGCACACCTGAAATATTTAGTATACTGTAACCTCAACTAAATTTATACAGTTGCAGTTTATGAAAGGATTTAGCAATTAATTCGGTCGTGACCAAGGTAACATTTGATTGTTTTCATTTCCATATACAATAATGAAACAAATTACATAAATAAGCTGTACTGACACATGTATTTAAGACAGAAAAAATCGAAACAAACTCATCGTCAAACGTTCGCTTTATACAGCACATGATGTGATTAGAACAGGCTCTAGGTCTGGGATGCGCCTATCAATAGTTTCTCCGGAGTGGGGAGCGGGGGGTGGGGGCTAACCCATGGGCAATTAGATTTTTTTGGGGTATAATTCCCCAGCGAAGAACCAAGCATTTTTGTCTAATGCCCCACAGTGGGAAATGGTTGGGGGTCTATATTACCAGGTTCTAAAATCCGACATAAGTCCTTGGACCCAGAATGATTTGGCGTGTCAAATTCTCACCTGTCTGGAATCTCTTTCAATCTTAATTCTCGTATATCACCACCCACACAAAAATATTGATATGTGCAAGACACATACTTACTTTAAGCTGGCACTGAATAACTTGTTAGGCCCTTGGTAAATATTTATTTTAGTAACTATATGGGCAACAGTTGCTAATATATAAATAGATGTCCTTGCCCAGGATAGTCTAAATTCTTAGTAATAAGATGTGCAACTTATTTAGTGTTACTTTTTATAAAGGACTATATTCTAACTAGACAATACTGCCCATATAAAAAGTAGCTCACTATTGGCGACAATAGCCTTACAAAGGAATGCTGTACCGTTGCAAATATACAAGTCACAGACCTTACCATTGAAAGACCATTTTCTTGGTGGAATGTTTTGCTAAAGTATGAACGCATATTGCAGTAATAAAATATCTGTTAACTACTTTTACATGCTGAAATAACATATTTTGCGGCAGTTAGCATTATCATTCAGGCAAGTTGAAATTTTATGGTCTATGCCCGAATGGGCAAGTCTTTAAAAAAAACTATTGTGAAGACTGATACTATAGTGTAAATATTGTGGTGTAAAAGATGAATTTGCAGCTAAAAATGCAGTAAAATTGGTTAAATTCCCACCTGTCAGGAATATCGTTCAATCTTAATTCTCGTACATGCCCACCCACACTAAAATATTGATAGGTGCAGGACACATACTTACTTTAAGCTAGCACTGAATAACTTGTTAGCCCTTGGTAAATATTTATTTTAGTAACTAGAATTTGCAGCTTATAAAGCTTAAAACATGATTTCATAATTAAAAATGCTGTTGGAAAGTGACATTAAACAAAGTAAAATTAGTATTTACAAAAAAACATAAAATATGAAAAAAATTTAACATGCATGAAAAATAAAGAAAAAGACAACAAAATTCGTATTAATTGGGAGTATTATTCCTTGTGTCTAATAAGGTCATTTAACAGCGTTGTGTACCATGATATAGTTGGATAAGTACACAGCATGCAAACCATATTGGACGAGTTGATAGGCAATATTATATATTGAGTACATATAATATGTCATGTTTAATAAATACACTTTTCATACCAGGGTTTTCATAAAACCCAGGTTATATAGTATTGACCGGGCGGGTAATACTGAGAAAAACGGGGTTTTACGTAGTTTTAGTGGGCGATACTGGGCAATAATGGGGAAAAAAGATACTTCACAATTATGTTTACATTAGATACTAATAATTAGTTTCTACATATAAACACATATCTAATAACAGTTATAACAATTATATACTGTAAGTAAAATTGTATATTTTTATGATATAAAATATTTTAGTTGATGTTATGTTGCAACAAGACCCTCTTGCAGCCCAGTGCTTGTACGTTAAATTAATGACACAATAGTGTGGTATCATTTATAATACATCCATTATATGTACATCCTCTTAAACAAACACAAACATTGAATGAATTGACAGATGCATGTGCTCAACAAACAGTTAAACTGGACCCTTGAATAAACATTAGACCTTTCTCAATGATTGAGGGGCCAGGCAAAGACCAATGTCAATTAGGGGCCTTTTCCGAAATATAAAAACATGCATTGAATGGCACCTTAAGTGACTGATTCCTGCTGTTAATTGAAAGTAAGTAATGACATTAGAAGATATGAGTGATTTGTCCAGTCATCCCCGGTATCATCCCCGGTATAATACCAGATTATTAAATAATAATGACCGTGCTTGCATTCTTATCCATAGAAGTTTTATTGTTAACAAAAAAGAACAATTCAGTGCAAGAAATAAAGAAGGATGAATAAGTGTAGACATATATCAATATCAACCGGAATCATTTCACATACAACAGAGAAAATATTTCATGATAAGCGTTGCAATTGACAAATGTATGAATAAACCAGTGGATATGTGCCGCCACTTAAAAAATATTGTAACTATGCATATATTAGATCTGCAACTCGAAACAAGTCATTTTAATGACATAAGGTAACTGAGCATTTAGATTTATAAAAACAATTAAAACTGCATATTAACTGAAGAAAAAAAAGTATTGCCCAGTAATGACCAGTATTGCCCACTTTCAAAGTATTGACCGGGGCGGGAAAAAATGGTAAAACCTGCCGGGAAAACACAGGGGTGAGTGATACGTGCCAGTCCTGGTTCATACTCATCCATTTAAAGAAATCATGGGCTGCAAGCTTGAAGATCTTCAACTACATGTATCTACAAATTCATCTTCCTTGCTATTCATTTGTAAGGATGTCCAATGCAGTGCCCAACAAATTTTAAGCAAAATTTGATCCATCCAACCTTCCATCCGCCCAGAGGCCCAGATAAGGGGCGTACACGCGTAATTTACGCACAAATACTTGGAAAATACGAAGAGAAAATAATAAGTTGGGTGTACATTTACGCGCATCTTTTTCAGATCTTAGCATTCAGGGGTGACTGGAAGACAGAAACAGAGACAGATGTTTTGACAAACCT